>LPNX010567397.1:705613-735431 GCA_001517045.1 Pseudotsuga menziesii
AAATGTAATCTCATTGGTGAATAATTTGGCTCTGCAATTTCGGGTGAAGAAGATGGATCGATTTGATGGAACAACTTTGAAATTATTCTTTGGGGATAGGAAACTGCAGTGGTGCAGCAGTCAAGCACTTGACTTAAGCAGACTTTGATGGATAGACTTTCATGGGGAGATTTACATGAACTGACTTAGCAGACTGATACGAGCAGTCTATGTTGCAGCGATAAAGTAATGAGAAGGCATTTGAAGATATGAGTAGCAGTGGTGCTTGATAAACCTTTGATGATTTGCTTGTGATAGTGAAATCTACAAGAATATGACATTGATATCTTGAAGTTGATAATGTGATATGACAGAAATGGTCAACAGAGTTAATGTTACATATGATATGATATGTTAGGTTGGACAAGTTGTTGAGCAGAGATGAGTAGAAGTCAATTACATAGCGATCAGATTGATGACAAGACAGACAGTGGTAATTTGACAGAAATGAACAAACAGTGTTGAACTTACATAAACAGACATTGATGACATGAACAAAAGACACATCAGATTGATGTGACTGGACAAGTAATTGAACAAGTGACATGATGACAAGTCAATGGACAGGATGACAAAGTGTGACATAACAAAGATGATGAAATGTACTAAGGCAAAAAACTGAATTTGTTTGTATATTGCAAGCTAGGTCTTGCAACTCCATTTCTCAGTTGGACCTGAGAAATAACCAAGCTGGGACTTGGAATAAGAGTTGGTGCTCTTGAGTCAGTTGAAGTTGATGCAGACCCATGGTTGTGGCCATCAATGTAAACATTTAGATATGAAAAAGTTCTCAAAGCTTATCTCAGATGTGTTTTTATGATGTTTTAATGACATGATTAATTGATGTTTTTGATTTTGGCAATAAGCTATTAATGATTTCTGTTTAAGTTTTGAAGAAGTAAAATTAGCAGAAAGTCCTAGTACACTGATTCAGCCCCCCCTCTCAGTGTGGTGGTGTGTGTAACAATTGGTATCAGAGCTGGCCTTCAGCACAGGTCTAACAAGCTTAAAGGAGATCTGTGGAGTCTGGACACCTACAATGGAAAGACAAGCAGAGATCTCGGACAATGAAGTTCTAGTATTTGATATGACTGATTATTTTGATTGGAGAAGCAAGATGAAAGAATTCTTGAAGAGATTTGGTGTATGGGAGATTGTGGTCAATCCACCAGTTCAGATCAACAAAAAGACAAAGACAGCTGCGCAAAAAGATGCTGAGAAGGACAATGCCATTGCCATAAAATTTTTGTTGGATGAACTTCCAAAATCTGTCAAAGAAAGTATGGGGGAACATACTTCAGCCAAAGACCTTCGGTCCAAATTGGAAAGTGAATGCCAAAGGGGAAGACAATACAGTGAAAAGGCAAATGATCATGGAACATAGATTAAACACAGTGAAGAAGATGCAAAGCAAGAAGAAATGGAAGAGCAAGCTTCAGACATCAGTAAAGGTAAGGACGGCATTAGTAGTGATTGTGATAATGTAGTAAGTGACCTTGAAGATGCTAAGAAAAATATCCTAGCACTCATTCTTAGGAACATTGATTTTTCATTCAAATCAAGTATTAAAACAAAGATTCTGGATTCCATCGAAGAATACCATGAGAAGTCAATAGATTTGTTTAAGAAACTCAATCTTAAGATAACGAATTTGACAATTTGTTAGATGAGCTAGAAGACAAAAGTAATGAAATTGAAAGCTTAAAGATTGGTCTTATCAGTCAAAAAGAGGCCAGTATGACAAAAGATCTTGAAGAAACAAGAAGGGTCAATATTGACTTAAAGACTCAACTTGAGGAAGCCAGACGAACTGAGGAAGCCTTGAAACACCCAGTTGGATGAAAAAGAGGAGCCCTGTCAGAAGCTTGAGATGGAAGTGGTTGAATTAAGGAAGAATAATGAAAATTCAAGTGATTTTGTCAAGTTCAAGAACAACTCAGCCATCCTAGATGAGATATTAGACTGTCAAAGGTCTCCATTTGACAAGTCTGGTCTTGGTTACAAGAAAGAAGGAGAAATACCTGAAGATGGCACTTGGTCTCCCAAGACTCTAGAAGCAGGTCTATCATCTTCCAAATGTGAAACCAAAGCTGTTCTTCATGCACTTGCACATGACAACAAAGATCTTGGAAGCTCAAGAATGCATCAAGAATTTGATCCTACTTCCCAAAGCATTTTCAGAAGGGAAACAACTTCATGATGGAATCAAAGTCCCAGGTATGAAAACAAGTTCAATGGTTATTGTTTTTCTTCTTCTAATTTTGGTCATAAGGCTATGGATTGTAAATCCTATGGAAGAAGAAGTGCTGGAAGCCCCAATGACAAAGTTAGGTGCTGGGCTTGTAATCATATTGGCCATGTTGCTGCTAACTGTCACACAATGAGGTGTTACAATTGTATTGGGTTTGGTCATAAAGCCCAAGAATGTGCAAATCGATGAAGACAATTCATGAAGAGTCCATCTTACACATCAGCAGGGAGATCCAAAGAAACTTGGAAGCAAAATATTGCAGGCAGATTTGAAGTTCAAAGGACAAGTGATCAGTGCACAGAAGGTATGGATGAAAAATAATGTCTTGTTAAATTTGAATGAAATAGATCAGTGCACAGAAGATGGCTGCCTTATGGCAGGCCGAGACGAGGTCTTTCGAAGACCTAAACACATCTTGAGTTCATGGAGCTAGAGAATGAACTCAGGGACCATTATTGACTACTCCAAGCATAAAGTCAGGTCCAAGGATCGTGGTCACAGCTGGCATGTTGATAGGGGGAGCAGTATGATTGGTTAAATTGATGCTTACCTTTTATGAATTTACCAAATGACTGTTGATGCATTCTTTAAGAGCATCTGGGAGTAATGTAATGATAAGACTTGTTGAAAATCTACAATGATGCCAAAGTACGCAGCAGGGTTGTGTGTAAACACAATCTGAAGATGGCTGTCACTAAATAAGTGAGGTATTGGATGAAGAGGATGAGACATAAAAAACTACTGAAAGAAAGTCTTGCAAAGCAGTTTTGAATGGATATTTTTATGAACAGTTTAGGATGCCCACAATGATTTGCACAATGCATGCAAGGAATTATGCACACATCAGAGAATAAAAAATCATAGAAAAGAAATGTCTGCTAAATGTCTAAAATGCCCACAAGCATAATGTGTAGTGAAATGACTGCAGTCTGGTTGAAATATTAAGCATGAAATATATAGTTGTGAAAATTCCTGCAGTTTGCCAACAAACTGCATTCGCAATAAGAAAATGCAAGCAAGATTTAAGAGTACACTGAAAATGCCCGCAGGGAAGTGGAGTTTATGCCCGCAGGCTTGTTGATGATGCCTCCAGGACTGATGAATTACAAGCATATGAAAGAAATATGCCCGCAGGCTTTGTACAGTTGAAGGTATAAGAAACTTGGAAGGTACCTGCAATACCCGCAAGTTTTAGTAAATGTTTCCCACAAACTACAAATAAAATGCTTGCAGGGCTTTACTAAATGCACGCCAGGCATCGTAGAATGCCCGCAGACTCAATAAAATGTCTGCATATGTGTACAAAGCATAAGAAAATGCCTGTCTTACAAATGTGAAGTGTCTGCAACATAAAAAATGCCCGCCTGGCCACTTAAAATGCATGCAAATAAATCGGAGAATTCCAAAATGCCCGCAACAGAGAAGTATGTGTCTGTAACGTGAAAGGAAAATGTGACAGAAATGTCTGCCAAGGTTTAACAAGTGCCTGCATACAAAGGATGATACCTTATACCGGATCAAGAAGCCAACAAAACGTTTATTATTATTGACATGATAGATGCTGAGACACATTCCAACACTATGAAGAGACTCGGATGAAGTTGCAATATGTTTCTATAACACATGATGCCCGCAGTAGTGCTATGATATGCCTGACAGCATAAGTTAGTATGCCCGCCAGGCTGTAGAGGAAGAGAAGAAAATGCTAGCAGTCTAATAACACTAAGAAGAATGCCCATATGTTGCAATGTCTGCAATGTAAAGTAAATTATGCACTTGAAATGCCCGCAGAAGGGTAATGACTTGAACCTTCAAATCCAATCAAATGCTCGCAGGCTTAATCGTCTGCATGGAAAGTTGTTGAAGGTAATTGTCTATGCGATGTTGTGTAGTCAAAACATGTTTGATGGCTGCACTCAAGAAGTATGCATCTTAGATAATAATGTTGATACAGCAGTCAGTAATATCTGTACAAGCAAGATGAAAAATAATCATGTCAGGGGGAGTAATCAGTCTACATGTCAGGGGGAGAAGTATTCAAGGATCGAATTTCCTTTTGGACATTGTGAAGCTTATGCTAATTATTTGGTCCTTTGTCATTAATGTCAAAGGTGGAGAGTAATTCAAGAGAATTGCCATCAATGACAAAGGGGGAGTTTGTTGAACATAGGTTGCCATTGATGACAAACCATTAATGACAAAGGAAGACAAAGGACGACGACATGTTGTTGATATGGCAAGAAGGGCATTGCACTGAAGCCATGAATGGGCATTGGAATACTGAATGGGCCAAATGACCCATTCTATGGTCATTTGTGGCTTAATGAGGTTATGGAACCCTTGAAGAAGGTTATGGTGCATATAAAGGCTTGGAACCCACTCATGGTGGTCAAATGAAGAATTGAAGTGATGAAAAACCCACGATGATGATGTGGTGAAAAAGGTTAAAGATATATATATATATATATATATATATATATATATATATATATATACTTAAAGATTGTGGACACATGGCAATGAAGTCTTCTCATCAAATAGTGTTGACGAGGTTGAGGGCGGCATCCTTGAATATCAAATAATCTAAAAAGAAGCAAGGTTGGCCTGCTAAATTTATTTTGAAATAAATTTGTGAAGTCGGCTCCAAAATTACAAATAAAAATAAATATATTTTTAACAAGTCGGCCCCATAAAAATTCATAAAAAATGAGCATAAATATAAGTGAATAATCATTCAAAAAGGGGTGGAAAATGTAATCTCTGTGGTGAATAATTTAACTCTGCAATTTCGGGTGAAGAAGATGGATCGATTTGATGGAACACCTATGAAATTAATATTTGGTGATAGGAAACTGCGGTGGTGAAATAATTGTTAAATCTTTTTTCTTGGGTGAACAGTGGAGTTGAGCTGTAGTTGAGCCGTTATTTAAAGAGGGGAGATGAATTGGAGTTCATCCAGGTGGAAGCAAGGAGCAACGGCTTATTACAAAAATTTGAGTGTGTTCATTGTGAGAACTTTGTGTTTGCAAAGTGTTTTGGAGGATTGTGTTGTCCGCCGATTGCACACTAGCAGCAGAAACTTTTCGAAAGCTGTCTCCTCACTTGAGAAAGTGGGAGAGGTGTGACCTTGGGGGCAAACACAGAGCTAGGTACTGTCACCTACTCCTAGCTCCTTCGTTTAGGCTAACTCCTAAGGAAGCCAAGGGGGGTAGTCCCTAACAAAGAGTTTTCTATGGCTCAATGTGGTTAAAGTGTTTTAATTGGTTACGGATGCGGATGGGTGTTGTTTAGGAGTTACTGTAATTAAATGTGTTTGATTATTATGAATTCGACACATAAGACAAAGCAATCCACGTTGCTATCACAAGGATTAAGAGATAAACAATAATTCAAGACTTTGCGAAACAAGGATGCATTCACAGATAAGAATTTAAAGATGCAAAAGACAAGTGATCCAGATATAATAATTATGCAAAGATTAAAAGACCAGTGCCTTTATGGAGTCAGAGCTCTGCAATGCTTTAAGAAATAAATCTAAGTCTTGAAATAAAGCTAGTGGATGTAATGTTTTTTTTTTTTTTCAATGTGGTTCACGCGCCGGCTTGACCGATGGGCTACATCCACGGAATAATTTCAAGAGGGCCCACCCGAAGGGGCCTCACTCTCGGCACACTTCATGCCTAACCCCAAGAGCGTCGAGGAGAATGGATCCCATGACCTCACTTGCCGTGAGGCCTAACTACGTTTGCTCGACCGATTGAGCTAACTCTTGGGGCTTAGTGGATGTAATGTTGTGCAAGTGCTCTTGGTATATTTTAAGTATTTTAGGTGGTCTTGCTTATGGTGTCAACGAAGGTTGTCAAGAGTCGGGAGAATGTTCCAAGTTTAATCTGTTGAAGACATGACGGCCCGCCCAATATCCCAGGTTGGTATCGCGAAAATTGGCCAGCTAGCTGAGAAGCTTAGACAGCAGGGTGTTCCGACGCCTCTACTAAGAAGAATTTAGGAAATTATCTACAATGCCGGTGCGTTGGTTATGGAGTTTAAATTTTATTATGTTTCTCTTGTAAGATTAAAAATCCAGTGCCGTTTTTGGGTACTTCGATTTTGAAGTCGGTCAAAGCATACTCCGGCAAGGAGGCAACGAAGTTAATTAATTATGGGGGAATGAGTTGCAAATTTTATTAAGTTGATTAATTAAAACTCTTCGACAGAGAGCGCTCTTGACCTTGCCTTATGACAAAAGGTTCGAGAGACTTAGCTAATCTAAATGTCTAATGCAAGGATATGCAAGTCTAACTATGCTCTCTATATAGAGTGCTTTGGACTTGGGTTATGACAAGTTCAAGAGACTTAATTAATTAATTGATTAAAATCTTAAGAAAAAGAAAGCTAAACTACCCAAGAGTCTCTTTCAGGCTTTTTAGGCCCTAATCAGGAAAGCAAGGGGGTAAGTAAAATTATATCAAAAAGTAAACAAACTTTGCATTAGCTAAGTAAATAAACAAAGAAACCCTTTTTAACTTTTATATTTTATGAATGATAAACTAATCAGAAATAAACTATCTAACTTTAATGAAAAAACAAAACTCTAACAATTGAAACTATTCTATCCTACTTTTAGCAAAATATGAAGCAAAGCATGAAAATGAGGAGATTACAAGCTTCCCCCAAATGGGGGAAGAGCGGTGTGGGAGCCGTAATCCCACTTGCTCTTTATTAATTTGTTTACAATGCTTTCCTTTGCTGCCTTTTTTGCTTCTTTTCTTATTCTTGGAAGGCCTTTGGATCAATTTGCAGAAGGGGAAAAGAAGAAGAGGGAGTTTATGGTTTTTAGGGCTTGATTCTTCAGAATTTCGCCAGCATTTCCGCTATACCTGTCACAGAAGTAAAAAATCAGCAAGCATACATTGTTAAAAGATGGTAGGAAAGACGATGCAAAAAAAAAAAAATTAAAATTTTTTTTTTTGGAAAAATCTTTATACTTAGAAAAAAATTTGAACATTCACATGCAAAGCAAAATTTTTTCCCTAGATCTAATGAAGGAAACTAGATCTAGCAAAAGCTCTAAAAACAGATCTCAATAATGAATATTGAAACTTGGATCTATTTCATGAGCAAATGCAAAATTTTTTAAAGAAGAAGGGTAGAGAAAGAAGTTTATTGTGGATGGAACACAAGAGATGGAAGAAGACTCCGGCTTTCTTTTGAATGAGAAGAGAACGATCCTTGTAAGCCCTGCAATCACAAAATGTTAAATGACCAGTTGCTTGAAGCTTGGGCTAGATGTAGCTGAAGTCGCACCCTTCTTCAACCTGTGAACCCTGCTAATACCAAAACTCAGATACAAGTGAGATCATATATATGAAAAGTATGCTAAGATAGTTCAATCGAGATCAATATTACGTATAACTAACTACTCATATTCATCAAGATTAGAATCTACTTTGCATAAATAACTGATTTGAAACTACAAACAACTACTCTATCGTGCCAACAATGGCCCTCTTGAGCTTAACACATAAACTGATCTCATTCAAGTAAACAGGAGCAATGGGTTAGAAGCAGTATCACCTCGACCATGAATCATTCACCACATGCAAAGAGAGATGGACCTCCAAAGTCGAAAATCTTATTAATCAAATGTAAGCAAAGCTTAAAACAATTTTTGTAGAGTAACTGCAGCACAAAAGTTCCATCTTGTAGAGCTCAAAAGAGCCTCTACTTATACAAAAAGGAAAGAAAATAGGGCTCAAATCCCTAAATCCGGACTAAGAGTAACACTGAAGTAATTGAATGAGCTCGGCATGACGATTTGGAGTTGAACTGTGCTACAACCGAGTGATGGAGTAATGAGAGGGGGGGGTGAGGTGGCTCATCCTCCCTCGTAATGATCACCCAACCAATAGATAAACCTACACTTCAACCAAAAATGGATTTGACCAAAGAGGGCAAATTTCTGATTGATAGTTCAACTGCTACACTCCGATATTTGATCTGAAACTGACCGATATTGATTGGAATCATCATAAATGCTCTGTGCCATGTCATTTAGCCTTTTATTTTATTCAATTTGGTTTATTTTGGAGAGTTTTTTATTTTCTCCAAAATATTCATTTTTAATGTTTTAATTAATAATTTCTCTGTAAATGACTTTTTTGAGAAATTATTAATTATGAGGCTGAATGAACTTCTGAAACTTGGAGATAGATGGCCGGCTGATCATGAATGATTTTTGGTTTAAGGTTAGAGCCTTCAATCACTGAATTCAGGTTCCGGATGATTAACTTATTACAAATTGAATTTTTCCATTTTTTTAAGGAAAAATTTAATTTAAAAACTTAGGGAAAATTAAAAAATTAATTTTTTTTTTGATGCGTCTGGTAAAATTTTTTCAAATTTTTTTTCTAAGGGTCCTAGTGACTTAGGACATGACCATAATCTATTCTAACGATGTCTAGTAGATTTATATATACTCAGTTGGGCTCTAATAACCCCCCCAAGGACCAAAATTCAAAATCGGGCATTCCAGCTTTGGAGGAAGCAGGAGAAAACCTCGTCAATTATACTCGGCTATAGGCAAAGTATAATTGTCAAGGGCAAAAAACTCCCTAGAATACCTTAGTTGAAATTCTACGTCTTAGGAGACCGAACCACTCAAAAACACCCTACTAGCACATTTTATTACAAACCCCGCAGGGCCATGGTCATAATTATTCAAAACAAAAACTGACTAGCCAAAACTGGCTAGGCACAGAGGCGGATCATTTGATACACTGGAAACAAACATTTATCATGTTTGTAAAATGGCGGTTCCTCAGCTAATCCAACTAAGTGCAAAATTAGTGGATAACAGATTGACCTATCTAAGACAGCAACAACTGCACCAATTTGGTGTTCAAGCAAGTCAGTGACCTGTTGGTGGCTTGCCCGTTTCAAACCAAACAAACAGAGAGCTTGAGAGATCTCTATCATAAGCTGTAGAATGATTGCAGCTGTGTGTTGGGTTCTTAAGGGTGTTGCAAAGGCTTTACCAGCTTCTGCTGAGTTGCCTTCTCAAGAGGAGATTCAAGAGTTACTGAAGTGTAACATTCCAGGAGAGAGTGGACTGTAATTGGCATAGGCAGATTGTGGAGTATTCGATGGTTTGGAAACTAAGGAAGCAACAGTTCTAATAAAGTTTAATTCGCCTTCTAGGTTGAACATAATTACTCAGGCAGCTGCGAAGATGGTGTAATACTGTTGTCAAACTGCTATAAAGTCATTGGTGTGATTAATCTGTGCTGGAAGATAATCAAATGATGATTACCTTTAGCAGATCAAAATTAATGACTGGAGTAATAAGCTGCAGCAGTTAGGCACTTGACTTAAGCAGACTTTGATGAATAGACTTTCATGGGGAGATATACATGAACTGACTTAGCAGACTGATACAAGCAGTCTATGTTGCAGCGATAAAGTAATGAGAAGGCATTTGAAGATATGAGTAGCAGTGGTGCTTGATAAACCTTTGATGATTGTTTGTGACAATGAAATCTACAGGAATATGACATTTATCTTGAAGTTGATAATGTGATATGACAAAAATGGTCAACTGAGTTAATGTTACATATGATATGATATGTTAGGTTGGACAAGTTGTTGAGCAGAGATGAGCAGAAGTCAATTACATAGCGATCAGATTGATGACAAGACAGACAGTGGTAATTTGACAGAAATGAACAGACAGTGGTAATTTGACAGAAATGAACAGACAGTGTTGAACTTACATAAGCAGACATTGATGACATGAACAAAAGACACATCAGATTGATGTGACTGGACAAGTAATTGAACAAGTGACACGATGATAAGTCAATGGACAAGATGACAAAGTGTGACATAACAGAGATGATGAAATGTACTAAGCAAAAAACTGAATTTGTTTGTAAATTGCAAGCTAGGTCTTGCAACTCCATTTCTCAGTTGGACCTGAGAAATAACCAAGCTAGGACTTGGAAAGAGTTGGTGGTCTTGAGTCAGTTGAAGTTGATGCAGACCCCATGGTTGTGGCCATCAATGTAAACATTTAGATATAATAAAGTTCTCAAAGCTGATCTCAGATGTGTTTTTATGATATGTGTTAATGACATGATTAATTAATGCTTTTGATATAGGCAAGAAGCTATTAATGATTTATGTTTAAGTTTTGAAGAAGTAAAATTAGCAAAAAGTTCTAGCACACTGATTCACCTCCCCTCTCAATGTGGTGGTGTGTCTAACACACATGCACTAGCTCAATCTAGTTCATCAGAGAGCCTACATGTAACAACATGCACCAGCTCAATCCAGTCCATTGGGGATCCTACATGTAATGACATGCACCAACACAACCCAGTCCATCGGGGAGCATGCATGTAACGACTCAACTCAGTCCATCGGGGAGTCCATGTGCACCAACTCAATCCAGTCCATCGGAGAGCCTACATGTAACAACATGCACTAGCTCAACCCAGTTATCGGGGAGCCTACATGGAACAACATGCACCAGCTCAACGCTGTCCATCGGGGAGCCTACATGTAACGACATGCACTAGCCCAACCTAATTTATCGAGAAGCCTACATGTAACGACTCAACTCAGTCCATCGAGGAGTGAACAACTCAACCCAGTCCATCGAGGAGTGAACAACTCAACCCAGTCCATCGGGGAGTCCACATGCACCTACTCAATCTAGTGCATCGAAGAGCCTACATGTATCAACATGCAACAACTCAACCCATTCCATCGGGGAGCCTACATGTAAAGAGTCAGTCGGCTCTCTCTCTCTCTCCTCCTGTCAAGGAAGGACATTCTCCTCGCCTCAGGGAGAATGCCATGTTGATACCGTGAAAATCAACCTTCCCTGTTAGTGAGGGAAACATTTTCCACTAATTTAAGCCTTTCCGAAAGTTTACAAACTTTGTCTTGGGAAGAGGCTTGGGAAGAATATCAGTAGTTTGATTATTTGTGGGAACATACTGGAGCTGGGATGCAACTCTATGTACCACATCACGGATGTAATTGTACTTGATCTCGATATTCTTCGATTTATCATGAAGTATTGGATTTACTGAGAGTTGTACACAACTTTGGTTGTCACAGTGAATCAATGTTGGCTCTAGCATCTCACCAAACAACCTAGCAAGGAGTTTTTGAAGCCACAAATTCTTGAGCTGCAACACATACTGCAATATACTCATCCTCTGCAGTATTGAGTGCCATCGAGTTCTACTTCTTGCTACACCAGGAAATCACGACAGACCCCAAATTGAAGCAACACCCGAAGGTGCTCTTCCTGTCTTCAACACTCCTTGCCTAGTCAGAATTAGAATATCCTTGCAATCGCATGTCACCACTAGATGCATATCTCAAGCCATATCCCATGGTGCCACACAAGTATATCAACATATGTTTTGCAACAACCCAATGTACCTTTCTCGGTTCGCTCATAAACTGGCTGAGAGCACCCACTGCAAAACATATATCTAGTCTAGTGTTAACCAGATACATCAATGATCCGATCAGCTGTCGATACATGGTGGAATCTATCTAATCTAAATCGGAAACAAAATCTCTCAGCTTCTTCAGGTTAGAATCCATCGCTGTGGCCATGGACTTACAATCCATCATCCCAAATCTCCTTAGGATGTCAATGGTGTACTTCCCTTGACTTAGGAAGATCTCATCATGCCTCTGCCATACTTCTAGTCCCAAGAAGTAGTGCATCAAACCAAGGTCCTTCATCTTGAAATAAGAGGCTAGCTTCCCCTTACACCACTTAATAAGTTTCTCATTTCCAGTGAGAAACATGCCATCAACATAGAGCACTAGGATCGTGGGATCTCCATCCACAACCTTGTAGTAAAGGTTGGGAGTTGCATCACTCTTGGTGAATCCCAAGCTCACCAGATATCCTTTAATGTAAGCACGTGGTGCTTGCTATAGTCCATATAAGGCCTTCTTCAGCCTACATACATGGGACTCCTTCCCATGGATCACAAAATCCTCTGGCTGCTCAATGTAGACCTCTTGAGGAAGGCAATTTTAACATCCATCTAATGCAACTCCGATCCCATAGCTGAAGCAATAGCAATAATCGTCATGATGGAAGCATATCGAGCAACTGGAGCAAATGTCTCATCACAATCAACTCCCTCTTTCTGAGAGAATCATCTAGCCACATATATAGCCTTGTGTTTTTCAACACTACCATCTGCTCCATGTTTGATTTTGTAAATCCACATGGAAGTCACTACTAACTTCCCCTTAGGTTTCGACACTGCTTTCCACACATCATTCTTCATGATGGATTGATACTCTTCCATCATGGCATCCTTCCATACCTGTTGGATGGAAGCCTCCTCATAGCTGGAGGGCTCTGATCTGAGTCAATGATGTGGCTCATCAAGGCTACATAGCTCGAGAATCTCTAAGGTCTCTTGCTTTCTTGAAAAGTACCACGGGGTGCTCCATGCCCCTTTGCATCTTGTAATTTCCGACGAGCTCATGCGGGCCTTTTTCGACATACTGCAATATCTCTGGGAACATCAATTGGCTCTATTAGATCAATGGGATTGACTGGCTCAACTATCTCAATTGGATCCCTCTGAACTATTGAAGGGGGAGGGGGAGATGATGCCATCTCTTTTGGAGCCACTGACTCCTCACCATCAATTTCCATATCAGATCCTTTGGCTCTTTTAAAGGCCACCTCTTCTTCGAAGGAGACATCCCTGCTGACCTCAATTTATCTTGATCCTTGGATGTAATCCTGTAAGCCTTTGAAGACTTACTATATCCCACAAATGTACCCTTCCTTCTTGAAGGTTCTAGCTTTGTCCTCTTGTCCTTGGGCACATGAATATACATCGGACAACCAAAGATCCGTAAGTGGCCAACCTTTGGCTTCACACCTGTGAAGGCCTCTTCTGGAGTTATGTTCCTCAAGATCTTATGAGGATTCCTATTTTGTATATATACTGCAGTGTTGGAAGCTTCTGCCCATAAGAACATGGGAAAACCTTGATCATGAATCATAGCTTTGGCTGCCTCTATAATCGTTCTAAGGTCCGCGACTTGCCCTACCACGCTTTCCCACTACTTTCCCATCTTCCTCCCTCATCAGTGTTGTGTACATCCCCTCCCAAACATCCTCTACCCTTTCCATCTTTGCGACGCTCACGACCTCCCCATCCTTCTCCTTCATTGCTTGTGCCACTCCTCCGCGCTGCTCCCTCTCCTTCCTACGCTAATTTCCTCCCCACCTGCATGCTCTCCCATCCCCACCTCTACTTGCTTGCCTACGCCTCTCCCATCTACCGTGCCTTCATCCACCAGTCCTCATGCTAACTCCAATCCCACTCACCTCCCTTAACTCTCGTCGCCTTCCAGTCTAGTCCTGCCCAGGTTTCCTTGGCCTCCATTCCTTGGCTAAGCCACTCACACTGTAGCTTCTCCTCCTCTTTCCTGAAGTTGCTCCAGTCATTCACGACTTCCCTACACTCTGCTGCCACCTCTTTCCAAGCTCTGTGCTGCCCCTCACTCCAACGCCTTCCCAACACTTCCACCATACCATTCTTCACTCTATCATTTCATCTCCATTAATCAACGTCGAAACCCTAATCAACGTCCAATTCACTAAAAAAAACAATTTTAATAATATTATTATTGTCTTTAAACCCTAATTCAAAGTCAAACAAAAAAGTATAACATCATTATTTTAAAAACAATAATTATTATTATAATTTTTTTATATCCCATCTTCAAACATTTAAAAAAAATAACATTAAAACTATATAATAATAATAATTATTATTGGAGTTATTATTTTGAAAGGAAATTATTTTCGAAAAAGGGAAGAGAAGAAATACCAAAAGGTCAAAGAATATATTAAAAAGAGCGAGAATCAAGCCTCAGAAGATATTGAAAAGTCATTGAAGCCAACTGTGGATTTGTTGAAGAAATTATGGATTCCATATATAAATCTAAATTTTGGACGAAGTGTCCTTGTTGCGAAATAGAATTCAAATATTCGGCATTTTTTAAGAATGGCAATCGCTTCTGTCCAATCGCTTCTGTAAATATTTTATTATGAAAGATGATCAAAGTAACTTACAAATGCAATCATAGAAACTGGAAAGCGAATTAGGATATTGCAAGGAAAGCAATAAAAATCTACAATTTGAGATGAGTAAGCCGATCATTCTTCATAAGTTGATAGATCAAGAGAATCATCGCTCAAAAGATCAAAATAAAAAACTGGAAAAAGCTAATGAAGATATCAAGAAATTGTTATGAGCTAAGAATGAAGTAATATCTGGATTAAAAAATCACAATCAAGACCTTTAAGACGCAATAAAAAAGTTCAAAGATAATGAAGAATCACCATATAGAAGTGATAGCGATTTAGAAGAAGACATAAAACGTTTAAACAAGTTCATCATGGACAAAGATGATGAATTGGCGCAAATCCAGAGAAAGCTAAAAGTCAAGAATCAGAGATATGACGACATCAGCAACAGAAGGAAGAACTCCAGCAAAATTATGATGGCACTAAAAAGAAGCACAAGTTAGAAATTGCGAAATTCAATGGTAAATTAGCAAGCAATACGGAAGAACTATTTCAACTAAGAATTCATAACAAGACATTACTATTTCGACTAAGAATTCATAACAAGACATTGCTTATGAAAATCAAGAAACAAAAATATAGTTTGAAGATGGAACTTTCCAATGAAGACCTCGAAGGAAGAATACTAAAACAACAAGAAGAAAACCATCGTCTGAGAAATCTTAATCAAGAACTAGAGGAACAAATCAAGAAATTAAAAGATGACAAAGAGTTGCAAGACGAAAGGTTCGAGAAGATTCAGAATAATAATAATCTACTAGAGAACAAATTAGTTCAAATCCAGAAGGAAGCATCCAGACTCTCTAGAAAACAAATTCAATATGAGAAGAAGAAACAAATACAAATTCGGTCCCCGATACAGTTCAAAAGGAAGTCATTCCAGCAGAAAAACAAACAGAAAGAACTCCTTATTGACACCCAAATTACAAAAAACATTTTGACCAACAATAGGGTCAAAATGAACATAAACAAAAGAGTTATAATTTTCAGTGTTACATAGGTACGCGTACCCAAGGGTAGGAAATGCGTTTCCACGCCTTCGTACGTCTCGGAAACTTGGAAGCTCCATTGGAAACGTCCCCCCCACGTCCTCGTTTGAAGGAAACTCAAAGGAAACATGAAAGGGAAACATTTCCCTCCAAAAAATGGCATCCCCACGTTTCCTTTTAACGGTTTTTTACCAAAAAATATAAAATTAATAAAAAATTAAATGATAAGGGCCACACCGTCCACTAGTTTCCTTCTCAGTAGCCTTGATTTCATTTTGCTTTCCAATATGGTTGTATTTCTAAATGTGTTTTATTAGTTATAGCTTATGTATGGTTGTATTTCAATTTATTTCACTTGATGTATGTTGTAAACTTGTATTAATTTTTAGATTATAAAATTAAAGACTTTAATGACTTGCTCCAACTTTCAATTTTTATGTATTCTCATAAAATATTATAGTATCTTGGCAGGGTTCCCTATGTTGAAGACCCCGACATAGCCTTTGACGTTTCCTTAAATTTGGGGGGGGGGGGTACTTCTGCATATGTTGTTTCTGCGTTTCCTCGCTCCCACGTCCTCGCGTCCCGCAAACTTGGGGGAACATTGATAATTTCAGAAGCGGAATAACACAAAATCTGCAACCTAAGCAGAAAATGGGAAGATTTATCCAACAAGGTGATCAACAATCATCTCCGATGAAGATAGATCTCAGATGGACCACATCACAGTCGATGCAACATTTTTTCTTTGGAATTCGTAACTTGTATTGTCTCATTTCGTCAAATGTTGCAAGTATTAAAAGAAAGGACCGAGAGATGACATTACAACCAAGAAATCAGACATAAGCCTTGTTCTTCAATAAGCTTCTAGGACAAAGCTCCCTTTAAGGGGAAGGCAATGTTATATAAAAAAATTATATAACATAACATAAATTAATAACAACAAATATTAATATGAATTAAATTAATATTAATATTAATAATTATTAAATAAGAAATAATTAATGAAATAATTATGAAAAGTCAAAAGTCATGACTATTGAAAAGGTGCAAAATGGCTTATAAAGCTCAAGGCAATGTAATTGTAAAATATATCATATTTTAACCATTTTATATTCTATTATTCATAGTTGCACGGGTATCACTCCCAAGATTTTGGCAACCCGTACCCGGCGTTTCCTCGCTCCTGGGAGCTTGGGAGCTGGTACGAAACGTCCCCCTTTTGATGGGTGCTTCTTTGGGAACTTGGGAGCTTTTTGGGAACTTGCTTTTGCCGCTCCCTTTTTATTGGGAGCTTGTAGAAGCTCCCTGTCTGTTTGGGAGCTTCCAGAAGCTCCCAAACATACAGGGAGCTTCTATAACTCCTGACCATGTGGAGGCCAAAATCATAAGAAAAGTGTTGAAAATCAATTGAATGATTGAAGTTTATTGTGTCAAGAAATCACCAATAATAAAAAATTCAATTGAATCTATCAATAATGCCATTTATGTTCAAGGTTATATAAATAAAGAGGGCCCACACCTCTTAAATGTTTAGATCCATTCACACTCAAAATATATGTTGCAAGTGTACTTAAGTGAATACAAATGGATCTTTTACAATACTAAGATATTGAACAACTTTAATTCATATCTCAAATGATTATAGCTAGCTTACGTTATTCATACTGACTAATATAGCAAATTTAGGATTCATAAACCATATCAAACTCAAGATACCAAAAAATTTGAAAGTTTGTTAGTTGAACTTAAAACAATCAAGTTCATTCACATTAGAAGTAAGTAGTCGTTACCATAAAAAAATGCAGAGGCACCCAAAGACTAAGCACTCTTAGGAGCAATAATATAGATGGAGTTGGAATAAGGAATTAGAAAAATATTGAATCTTATGATTTATGAAGCTATTGGTGCTTCATACAAATATATGCAACCTGCCTTTACAAACTAGTACAATGATATTTGTATAATGTGGACCTAGAGGAGTGAGAAAATTTAAAAAGAATGAATTTCATGACACTACTAGAGGATTAAGAGGATAAAATAGTTTAAGTTATGAAATTAATCAATTAATTTTTTTTTTAACTTTATTTTTTTAAAATATATATATATATATATATATATATATATATATATATATATATTATTGCCGCTACCAACCCTACGTTTCCTGCAAATTTGGGCGAAGCTTCTAGCCGTATTGGATACTCGTGTCTGCGTACCCAACGCACCCACGTTCCAGAAACTTGTGCAACATAGCTATTATTTATCCATCCATGGATTATTTGGCGTACTTATGCTGGTTATTTTTATAAAAAACAGATTTTTGATTTTTCTGTTTCACATACACACCTCCATACATACCATGCCATTGTGCACATGCATCATGCATCTCACCCATCATAATGTAATATCCCCGATCCGGGATGATCACAAAATCTATGAATTTGTCAACCTTAATCAATTTTACATTGATTTATAACTTTCACCAGCAACATATATTCTCATAGACATTTCATCAAACACTTTAGACACATTCCATAACACATCACAATGGTGAGATAATATTGTCACCTTTCTTATTACGAACAAAGAGTAAACAGTGCAATAACTATGGCCGTGATATCAGCGACCAAGATACATTCAACAAGAACCTGAAAGGTGATGCCAACCCAGATGATGAAGCTCCAATGAAGACCCTGAATGGATCCTCCCCCTTTGTCCAGCTAGGGTGGGTCCGTCACACCACCGAAACTAGACCAAAATGGATGGATGGAGTTTGCCGACCCCAAACAAAAACTCTAGGCTAACCCCTAGGCGGTCTCAAGAACAAATCTCCAAATATTCAAGCATGACCTTTTCCTTTTGCCTCTGCCGCCTTTTATCCTTGAAAAGTCTCCAATACCATGAGTAAATACCATGGGCCAATGAAAACCATGTTCTATTATCTACCTTTTGTCCATACCATAGAAAAATACTATAGAACAGTAGAAACCATGCACTGGGTAATTATTACTTCCCCTTAACCAATAATTATTTTCTCCTTATTTGTCACCATTAATAATTTTCTAAATTCTTCTTAGGCGACCTTGGTCTATTTTCCTTAGGCTAAAATTGGGAACATGACACATAAACTGGTGCACCACTGCACTCCACACATCCAATCCAAAGTAGTCACTGAAAACACTGCATTTCTTCAATCACTGAATCCATGACAACTTGTTGAAGTGCATCTCACACTCCAACCTACTGCCTATACTGATGATGTACCTCTGCGCTAGGCAGACCACATGGAGGACATCCTGAGTTACAAAACTCAACACTTTCTCATTCAATTATTTTCCTTTTTGCATGTACATTTTTATCCTTCAATTTATTACTTTATTTAATTAAATTGCACCCTTTATTAGATAAACATAAACAACTTGTTGAAATTTCTTCACGTCAACTCCATAAGTTTATATACTCTCATATTTCTTCCTTTGCAACATTGCTTTCATTCTGTTGCTTTCTGCCCAGATGATGAGTTCACAAGAAATGTGTTGCTGGAAATTATTTTTCACAAGAACTGGAAAAACCTTTCTTGTTATCATAGAAGCCTCTGGCAATTTTATCTTGTTTTTGTAGAGATTTGGTCATGATGTTCTTTTTTTAAACAGATTCTATTTATAAAAAGAGTGCAAATTATGCTACAAAATCAGTAATGATATCACTTTCCCTTGTTTCTGTGACATACTCTATGGAACTGTGAATCGGAATTTTTCTCTGAACTCTACAAAAACTATTTACCAGAGGTATACAATATGTAAACAAAACACATTTAACATATTTCCCTCTTGTCTCCCATAATCCAAAAGCTACTTTTAGATTGGTCTTTCTATTTATCGAAGACATGATGCTTTTCTTGTATTATAGAAGTCACTGGTAATTTTATCTTGTTTTTCTAGAGACTAGAAAGCCTTTTCTGATTTCTAATCAGTGCAGTTGGGAGTTAATTTCACTGAATTTTTTTGTTCATATGTTTCTCTCCCAAATCAACATTGCTTAATACTTGTTTCTTTTTATTTAAACATTTGATGCTCCTGCACTGTAAATTTGGTCTTGACAGTGGGCTTTTAGATGCTTTAAAGTTTATAGGTCACAGACATCTGCAGAATCCATTCTTTTTTTTGACTAATAATTGTGGAGGTCAGAAGGGGAGATATGGTAGAGCACCTATATTTTATGAACTACCTAATGTATGAAGTATAAGGTGCTCTACCACATTGTATGAGATGATTCCAATACAATTAAAAATATTATATTGTACATTTCCAGTCTTTGTACCCATAAATCCATCTCACTTTCAATTGATGGAACCTTTATTTCCACTTCACATGATTTAGTATTTACCATGGACGTGGGTCAGAATCATAACAAACTATTGGGTAGGTTTATAGTTGTTCCACAATACTAGGCAATGTTTTCTTCTTATATGACTACTTACTTGGAGGCATTGTCTATTCTTAGAGAGGTTTATTGTAAACCTTTTCATTAGTTCTTTTCTATTGGTAACTAATACAATATGTATCATTCTTGGATTTACCTTTACCAAAATTTGATAATTACTCTTAGCATCTGCAGTGTTATGTAACGTGAACTTTGTGGGGTTTTGAATATTTGATGATTACTTTGTTTGTACCTTTCACATGATTCCTTGCAAATTATGATAATGCTGTAACCTCTATATAGAACAACTGAAGATGGCATAAATATTGCTAATCTTGTTATTTGAATTTTACCTTTTGCTGAATCCTGAAACTGAGAATTTCGTTCTCATCTTACTTTCATCTGAGCATGCCTGAACTGAGTCTATGTTGAGCATGTTGGAAAACTTAGCTCGTTCTTATTTACTGCTCTTATTTTTTCAATTTTTTTTCTCTGTATTTCATTTTATTTTTTATATTTTTAGTTCTTTTCTCCTGAGGTTTTTTTCTTTTCTTTCTCTTATTTTTTATAAAAAGATTTACCTATGATGCTTAGTTTTCCTTGACATCTGGACAGATACAGTTATTCGAATAGCTTATGAAGTAACTGTAAGCACTTCCAAGCTGTGACCCAACAGGTTAACCTGCAAAGCCAATGTTTTGTGCTTAACTTTGGAAGAAGACTTGACAAGGTTCATGTTAAAAAAAAACTACACTGGGAAATGACTTCCCTCTACAACTCGTAGAAATCATTCAATGCTTATTAATAAACGAGCATAGCAGCTCTAAAATTGCAAAAATTACAAATTGAACCAGAAACTCTTTGTGCCTTTGTGGGACTTCCGAAAGGAGAACACAGATGGAGATCTCCCCTGAAGGCAACCTGACTCCCTCGGTCAAAAAACAGTGTTTCATAACTGTTGAGATGCATGAAGGAGCCTCCCCTTGCATCCAAGTCGAGGTCTTTGTTATTTTCTCTGAAAATATGCACACAATCACAGGCCTGAAATTTAGTGTTTCTTGTTAGAGCTTGAAGCAGTGAAACGCTCAGCAGGATGTGATTTTGGGATGCTCTGCCAGCAATGGTGTCAACCACCATAGGGAAGTCACCGCAGACTGTAATTGAGGGAAGACCAAGATATAAGCAATGCTTAATACAGACTGCTTTTGGATACTTATGGATGATATTTTGAATGTATTTCTTCATTTCTTCTGCTTCTCAATTAACACTTAGGGTTCATTATTATGCTTTTATATGATATTGAGGTTTGATGATGCACATGATATGAAGTTGGACTTGAAGTAAATACATCGCTCGTGGAATTCAATACATATACCCATGTTCTTGAGAGTGAATGCATCAGTTTTGATTTTAAGATATATTGTTATTCTTAGTAGTTTTATTCTCAATCATTTGATGATACGAAAGCAAGCATATATACGATTTCATTTAACCTTTGCCTTTTGCCTTTCAGGGATTATCGTACAAGTCGAAATGCATTGTTTGATGGAATAGAAGAGGGTGGGCTTAGAGCATCCTCATCTTTTGCCACCAATGAAATTGCTGAGCATGACAATGAGCACGCTGTTGATGGGCTTCAGGACAGAGTTAGCATACTGAAGCGGGTATGCAGTCATTTTACTAGTTCTTTCTATGTCCATCCTCTTGAATGTTGGTTGGAACTGGTGTCAAGGAGATGGGAGAAGTAGATCCCCTTGATAGGTTGCTATTGTCAGTGTCGTGTCAGTTTTTATTTGCAAAAATGGATACATTTTCATGTCTAAATTTTAGCCTTTTTTTTGCACAGATGAAAAGCAATTGCCGTGAAAATGATAGAGATGATATGAATTGTTCCAAGTGATGTATTGACAACTTAATGTTTAAACAATTGGGAGATTAGTATTTGCCTTATTTTTAATGGTTTGGATTGAATATAATGTGAAAGTCCCAACACTGTGATTGCCTGGGGAAAATTCCTGAGTATTTATCAGAATAAAATCATATGCTATTCTAAGTTATGTTTTTAATTTTTCCTTGGTTAAGCGCATGGATCTATTATGTTGTATGAGTTTTTGGAACGGGCAATGGGGGATATAGGGGGATGACTGTATGGAGCAACTAGAGCACACCCTCAAATTTTTTAGGGGACAATGGGTTGGGGATGACATTAATACATACATGCAATACATACATACCATACATTCTATAAATAGTAAATACATACAATACATACGTGCATACCTACATACATGCAGAAAAATATAAAAAAGAACTGCAATAAAAAAAAGACTTCGATCTGCACTAATGCAGTCGCATTCATACATGTGCAATAATAAAAAAAGGAACTGCAATGAAACAAACTGTGACTTGCACTTATACAATCACTGGGGATGAGTCTCAGAGGGTTACACTATGAGGTTAGAGTCAAATCAAGGTTGAGATTTGCAAATGTAATAAGCCAAAACACTTTCAACACTTGATCCTATGTCCACGAGAAACCACCACAAGCTTATCTACACGATTCACATTTAAACCCTTGGTTATGGTTCATCGATCACACCTAGCCCTCTAGACATGTTGAACCCCTCCCCAACAAGTCATTCAAAGTAAATACCTGTTGGTAATCCATCAATAAAGATAACTGAAAAATTTAAGCAAACTATCCACATCTTTAGGACTAGGTGAGTGTCATAGGATATTAATATGATTTCTCTAGCCAAGTGTCCTAGTACGATTATTATAGTGCACAAATAGTTTAATGGTTGCAATTAAGCTGAAGAAGTGTTGTCTAAAGAGGTTCCATCCACTTAACCATACTAATTTCTCAACTATTTTTTCACCCAACCGGAAAGTTACAGTGTGAGGGACATTTAGGTGTCCCTTAATAATCAAGGGAGGTGGGGATGGTTCCTAATTTTTTCCGGCAACATGGGAATGGTCCCCTAAATGTCCTTGAGTTCTCGATGGAGTCCTTGAGCATTTTAGAATGTTTTCGAGTTCCAAAATCCCCAAAACACTAGAATGGTTTGAATGTCAGTTGTAAAGGTGGCATTGGGTCCTCATGTAACATAAATGTGGATTTTAATATCGGTCCAATTACTTGCAGATTCTTCAACTATGATTAATAGGAATTTTGAGTTGGGTGATTTGGTTTGGCCTAGCATTAGGTGTTTGGAATTCAATTATTATGGGTCTTCCTTTTGCTTATCATTTGATTTTTGATTTAGTTTATTAGTTATTTACCAAGGGGATGAGAAAATGTATGACAAAGGATAAATTACAAAGATGGATTGAGCTGTGGACTTGGTTTTGTGAATGTTTGAGCAAAAACAGAGATGCTTGAACTTTAAAACTTTTATTAGTCAATCACCCAGCAGTAGAGAAGAGAGATCCAATATAACACTGTAATCAACTGTATTGAACTTGCCATATGCCTAGCATATTAATAACAAGCCAAAACATCTAGCATGCACAAAGATATGCACCCTTACTTTGATTATTAGTTTTAACCGAATGTTGACTAACTTGAACTGAGTCTTTTAATCTTTAACTGAGTGTATGACCATAAAGTTGGTAGGCTAACTGAATGTCTTTGGTGCTTCGTAGTTAGTGCACAATTTCTATTATTAACTTCGGCATGGAACTTCTTAGTTAACTCAATGCTGATCACTTAGTTAACATGCTAACTTAAGTTTCGTCAGTGCTTCACTCTGAGTGCCATTCATGCAAAACATTTGCATGAATCTCTGTAAAGTTTCTGTTAATTAACTGAAACACATAAGTCTTTATTAATTCAATTACATTATTTACTATTTTTATCTTTGCATGGATCTCAGAGAGATTCCTTATTTAACTTATACATTCTTTATTTACAATTGAGTCTTTACTGAAGCCTTTACAATTCAAGTTCACTTGGAGGTAAATATAGGAAATTCGAATTCATTCTCTTTCTCTATGCTTTATCTCATTATCATTAATTAATTACTGTATGGTCCATATGTGTATTAATTATTTATCCATCTTATCATATCATACTCGAAAGAATTATTCCGTAGTGATGATCATATATATTACCCCGAGCCATATAGTCATATGCTAAAGTAATTCACTTTAGGGTAGCTAAGCCCTAAATGAGACTTATAGCACTCAGTGAGACTAGTAATACATCACACAGTACAACCATTTTACCAAGTAAAGTATGCCACCTCAATAAATGAGGATATTGGTAGGACTTGATATTACTCACAAGTCTACATTCTTGATATTACTCATAAGACTCAGCTTGATATTACTCACAAGCTCATCTCCATAACTAGAGGTCTATCTCTTAGGGTACCTTCTATGAGAATACTTGACTTGATACAGACCACAAGTCCCGACTTGATTCAAACCACAAGTCTATAGTCTTGATACAAAGCACAGGACTTTACAGTACGAGCATCACCACCTCAATCATATGAGGATATAGATAAGACTTGATACAAACCACAAGTCCCGACTTGATACAAACCACAAGTCCGGAGAATGACTCCTGATGCTGTACAATCAACAAGTTTAACTCTACAAATTGTTAACTCTACTTCTTGGGGGCATTTGCTGTATTTTCATGGACTATATGGCCTAATTCCAATGAAGATGATGTGTTTATTTGTGGAATTCTTCTTGTGCTACTTTGGCAAACTGATGACAAAAGAGTTGAGTTGAGCACACACATCAATTTGAAGGCTTTCAAGCTCATCTTGGCGATCTCACACATCTGGTTTGGGTACGAGGTATGTTGTTTTCAGATTTAAAAGATCATCACCTTATATGTTTGAAGTTTTGAAGAGAAAAGGATGGCCTTGTGCAAAGAAGGAAACAAGTATTGAGAATTGGTTTTAAACGTTTGGATTTTACATATGTTCTCAGGTATCCACATCCCCTTCAAATGGGAATTTGGTAAGGTTATCTTCCAAAATTTCATAGGATCCTCTTATAGTTTCAAAATCTATTGCATCATTCATGGATTTTATTATAGACTTCAACATTGTTGGCGAGATCTCTTGATGGTGAGATCTCTTGATGATGGCATTTGCACTTTTATTGCTTTGGGCTGGTGCATGGAAATGGTATTGTAAATTGAAGCCAAAGGAGGTAAAATCATTTCCTTACTTGATTAAGAGGTTTTACAAGTGTGGTCATGAGAAAAATGTTGCAAATTTGCAAGATGGATATTTTTGGCCTCTTCTTTGGTATGAATGTAAGGTTTTGTAGCATAATGCTTGTTTATGAAAGAGACCCTTCAAAGTTTCTTTTGAATGAATAAAATAAAAGTTTTAGTTCCTATGTGTATTTATGTGGGTGCATCAAAAAGAGGTATGGTGATCTAACCCCATCAAGCAGTGATGTTAAATTATGGTGTGAGATTTTGGGTATAGAATATTGCAAGCCTATCATCATACAAAAATAAATCCTCAAGCTTGATATTGCAGGTCATGAGTGGAGATTGTGAACATGAAAAGGTTATTGAAAGTAACCTAGTTGTTGAAAACATTCAAGCACCCACCACATCATCCATGGAAGACCAAGATAAGATGAGATAATTTTATTAATGTCCAACTAATGACCAAAAAGGTAGGTCAGTGGGACTGTCGAGTACAAAGGCGTTATTACAGAGTGGGACTAGCAAATGACCTCCTATAAAATGGAGAAGAAAGGAAAGGAAAGTAAAGTAGATCGGAGCATGAAATCTATGTTCGGTCATGGAAAACACGAGGAACCCTTGACCTCAGGCACAAGAGACTGCATAGGGGTGAAGATGTACAAGAGTAAAGGATCCAGGAGTAAGAAGATCTAGTAGTAATGAAGTGGGTCTATTATGGAATAGACCAATCTTTCCTAACATCTGAGGCCGAATGAAGGACACTCAAGATAGTTTGTTGTCTAGAGGGAGAGATGGCGGAAGACATGGGTCTCCCATTGTGTTGTCCTTGAGAGGAGGTAGCTCGTTGCTGAGGCTTGGGGGGCGTCATTTGCCTCAAGGGGAGGGGTGGTCTGGTCTTGTCATGTCGTTGTGATCTCGAGGGATGGAGGGTCTCGCATGTTCGCACTGATTTGGAAGTTGTGGCTGTGTTGCTATCGAATTATGTCTTAGTGCCTCTTCTAGAGGTAGCACTGTGAAGTAGGATATAATTTGCTAAGTTTAATTTGGTTGAGCAGAAGGCTTAAGACTATGGGCTCGGAGTCTAGTGCCCTACATGTATAAAGCCAAGCATCTTTAGTGAGGATATTTGAAGAAGTTGATGAGGGTTTGAGTCCCCCTGGAAAGGAAGTATAACCTCCCTTCAATCTCGTAGTAAATGGGGTAGTAGAAAATGAAATGCTCTCGATCTCTTGAAGATGGCACAACCGACATATCTTATCAGAACGATTGATCTAGTGGTTTGTCTCTACCCGAAGTCTGTGAGAGCCCACTCTGAACTGGCTGAGGGGAGTGCAAAGAGCATGTAACGAATGGCAGAGGGTATATTATGGTCGAATAATGAGTCCGTCTCTCATCTTTAAGAAGTGCTCAACATAAAAGGCCATCGTAGGGTGTAACTTGACACAGGATTAACCCAAATAATCTGTATAAATTGCTTGTAAATGCCATCTCTAATTATCTTGTTCAGTTCTTGTCTAGTAGGTAGGAGGTGGCTAGGTCCGTCTAAAGAATATCTAAATGAAGGGAGTCGGTCCATCTAGATGCCCACAAAATCAAAGAGAACTGAAACCCCTACAAACAAACCTCGAGCACGTCTTGGAGGGCTAGATGAGGAAATAGTCTCTGAAGAACAATAAGCCAAGTACAGATACCAGTCCTGCCTTACTGCCAAGTCGACAAACTCCAAAGGCGATGCAGAAAATAGACTTGACTAAACATTGTCTCAAGTCAAGAGGGTTGGTCACCAAACTTTGCTAGGATTTTGTGTTGAAGGATAGTCTGCTTGCAGCTGATGATGTGTCTGAGGAGAAGAGTCCGCACTCTCTCGATGAAGCCCAATTAGAATATAGCAAACTAGGCCCTGAAATCGCAGAGCCATAGAGAACAATGGGTCGGATAAGAGAGTCCATGAGGGCAATCTTGTACAATATGTCCTGAAAGTGGCGTCAGAAGAACTATCTCTCATGGAGGGATAAATATCCATAGCCCTTGTTGACTCGAGGTGAAAGGGCATGTCGCAAATTGAAGCAGGGTCCCTAAATTACACCCCCAAATATGTGTAGGTGCTAGTGATCTTGATCTCCTCCCCTCTAAAGAGGAATTCAAGGTCTAATAAAGTATTCTTCGTCCTGTTGAAGATCATAACCTTGGTTTTTCCTCGGGGGGACTGTTAATTGTCGAAGGTCATAGAGAAGAGCTAAAGCTTTTAATTATCTTTGCAATCCCTCTAGACATGAGGCCAAGAGGACCACATTGTGAACAAAAAGGAGAATAGATATCAGAACCTGGTGGAGGACGCACCCATTTCGTTTTTGGTTATGCTCATGAAGGAAGGTCTCCAACTCTTTAATATAGATCCCATACAAGATGGGGGAGAGGCGACATCCTTGCTTAACCCTAATGGTACTCTAAATGAAATCTGATACTCCATGAATTGTTCAAAGATGACCAAAGATCTACTCATATAGGCACATTTTGGCAATCAACAGGGTCTTAGAGACACCAATGTCTCTAAGCCTATGTAATAGGGCTTCTTGAGGAATATAATTAAAAACTTTTCGAAAATCTACAAAGTAGTAGTAGACTTTTGAAGAGTGATGTCACACCTACTCGATGATAGCTCGGAGGGTAAATATGTGTTCAATGGTCTTATGTGCAGGTCGAAAACCTGTTGTCCTCTAGTTATAAGTTGTCTCCTCTCAAGCTCTCCAGAAAGTGTCATATGAAGGACTGTAGCATAAAGCTTCAAGAATTTACCTGCCATGATCATCCGATAGGTGTTGGGATCCGAGCTGGAACCCGATTTTTGTATCGGGGGAATGGTGTGATGTGACCAAGGCAGTGGAAGACCTGTACNGAATTTCCCTGCCATGATCATCCGATAGGTGTTGGGATCCGAGCTGGAACCCGATTTTTGTATCGGGGGAATGGTGTGATGTGACCAAGGCAGTGGAAGACCTGTACATAACACATGACGAAAAGACTGTGCTTGAAGAACTCTACTTGGAAACCCTCCTCATGCACTGCTTTACCGGTGCTCATTATCCAAACAACCTCTTTGATGTCCTTGTGTGAGAATAAGTAGTGTGAAGTAGGTGAGGAGGTAACCTAAATCTGGCGTTGCTTGGGGACATCATAGAGAGTGGAAGTATGAGAGTACATGGATATGAAGTTAAAATTAGTTGGGAGTGGGGAGTGGTGGGGAAAGATGGTACACTAAAAGTTTTTGGGTGAGTGGATGAGGTGAGTGCATAAGTCCCATGCCTTCTGAGAGTTGAAGAGGCGTTTTTTTGTGGCAGAGGAGGCAGCAGTAGGAAGCTTTAAGGTTGGGGCAGAAGGGGCGAGCATGGGTAAATTCGTATCGAAGTTGGTAGTGAAGATCCTTGCACTCCTCGTCGCACCATTGGTTCATAGGGCATGAGCCAAGTTTTGGGGCAACATGAATGGAGTGGGTGGTGTGAGGGTATGACTTCAAGGTTACTTCTCAGATGGTAGACAAGAGGTAGGTGTACTTGGAATAGGAAGAATCAAGTATAGAGAACTGGGACTTAGGGGGAAGCCTCAAAGAAAGGTGAGAAGAGAATGTGTCTTGATCCCCTTCGTTGAAAAGGATAGTAGTACAAGGTGGTCTCGGGGAGGGTGGTGTGGCAAGAGGTGCGAGCTCGGAGGGAGAAGAAGAGAAGAGCATGGTCGACAAGGAGGATGGGGGAAATTAAGAAGTGATGAATAAACTGGAATATGGTTTGGCTGGCGAGGACATAGTTGACCACACTCGTGCTTCTACCATGAGGCCAACAAGTGAAGAAGGGAGAGTTTGGAAAATAGGGGAGCCCATTCAGGATTAGTAGTTTTCAAGATTCCCCCAACTGCAAAAGGTACTAACCATAGGTTGTGGTAGGCTCCAAAGCATCTCCGGACGTTCAATGAAGCTCCTCTGGCTTTGGATCAATCCCTTGTGTGTAAAACATGTCATTTTGTTGATGAAATTGTCATTGATGCCAACATGGACTTGCAGTGGTTCCACAGGTTTTCATTGATGCCACCAAGTCCCACTTGCAGTGCCTTGGACCCCTTACAGAGTGGGTTTGTGCCTTGAAGCACCTTGTACCTAGTTGACAAGGTCCCTATACCCACAAGGTTGGATCTTGGAGCCACCACCTTGTTGACAATACTGAAGACCCTGCTAAAGATGCTGAAGACCCTGGAGATGGTGTTGAAGCCTTGATGGACGTTGGAGAAACCCTAGATGGGTTGGAGAAGCATTAATGACCCATTCTATGGTCATTCATGCTCTGATGGTATCATAATACCCCATGAGAAGACCCAACTACCCCTCAAGTTATATAATGTTGGATCTTGACCCTTGGGGGTCTCCTATTGTGGTTGAGGTGGTTAAAGAAGACTATGAAGCCCCTTGCTTGAGGAAGAAGCCCATGAAGACTTGAAGCCCCTGATGAAGACCTTGATGCCCTTGGAAAGGTCATGGAGCCCACTACTTGCACTTACATGGTTAGTTGACATGAAGATATGGACAAGACACATATTGGCTTGATGATGAAGTTGACAAGGGTCCATGGTCCATTTAGTGACAAGCTTGAAGCCCATGATGGCACCTTGCACATGACATGCCATTAAAAGCCCTAGTGGTTTGATGCAACCCTATGAAGATGTGGAGGACACACTCCCATGAATTTTAAATGATGTGGTTGACTTTGAAGGATGTTTTAAAAGAAAAATAATAA
>LPNX010567397.1:735596-803800 GCA_001517045.1 Pseudotsuga menziesii
TACACATATGGCTTATGTTGTGGACACGTATTATATGGCAAAGAAAATACATGCAATCCTTTTTGGTAAGGATTGACCATTGAAGTGGTAAGACGTTTGAAGTCCTTGGTCATAGATATGGCTTATGTGGTGGACACCCTATTATATGGCAAATAAAATACATGCAATTCTTTGGTAAGGTTTGACCATTGAAGTGGTAAGAAGTTTATGTGACAATTAAAAGTCAAATTAAAAATTCAAATTACAAATTTTAATTAAAAATTAAATTCTTACCAATCTTACCTTTGAAGACAAGTCGGCCGGCATGAAACATGTCCACTTTAATGTGTATATAAACACATCCAAAAAACAGTCAATGATGGAAGGAGAGAAGTGAATTCGTGGAGATTGGTCTGAGGTTTTTTCGCAGCAGCAGAGGAACAATTCGTTTTTACAAATAAAGTTTTGGGCATCTTCACTAAAATTGGCATAACTTTCTCAAACGGAATCAGAATTACAAAATTCTTGGCTAGTTGGAAAGCTTGTTACGAAGGCTATGTGATGACATGATATAGAGATTCTTTTGGTTTGTCTACTGTTTCTTCATCTTGTGATCTTCGTAAAGGTATGGTTCATTCTTTTGGGTTTCTCTTGTGATGGCACATGTCTCTCATGGATAGAGTTCATCTTTGATCTTAGTATGTGAGCCTTGATATTGGTATATATAAATGGAGTCATTATGGAGGCTATGATGATGATGTTGCATACCTTTATGCTATGATATGATAATGCATGTGATAGTGATGTACACCCTATGATGTTGATGCACTCCTATACAATATGATGTACATGCATACCATAGTGTGATGATGCTCTCCTATGCACTATGATGTATACTTGATGTTGATGGTGCATAAATGGTGCACACTGAGATGATGATGATGTATATTTGATGATGAGGATTCATACCCTATGACGATGATGCATACCTATGATGATGATGCATGCCGATGCATGCCTTATGTTCAGTGTAAGCAAAGCAGAATTACTTGTTCAGTAATTGCGTATGATGAGGTGTACAATGATGTGTACATGAGCAGATTGACTAGCTTGACCAGTAGTATTAATGAGCAGAAAAGAATGAGCAGCAGTGATGAGCAACTGTGATGAGAATCAGTGTTGAGCAGTGGTGATAAGTAGATTGACTAGAGATTGATGAGCAGCAGTGATTAGAAGATTGACCAGAGATTGATGAGCAGTAGTGATGAGCAGCAATGATGAGCAATTGTGATGAGCAGAAGTGTTGAGCAACAATGATGAGCAGATTAACCAAAGATTGATGAGCAGTGTTGACTAGCATAGTGATGAGCGGAGATTGATGTGTAGAGTAGAGGTTGGTTGTGCAACAGAGACATATCATTGCTTACAATAAGAATCTTGCACTTGAGGATTGGACTCCTCAAACTAGTGTTGAAAAACTCTGAAAAATCGTCGACTTCTTAAAAAGTCGCGATTTTTTCCCAAAGCCGAAAAATCGGTTGGAAAAATCGCGATTTTTTAATTTTCCAAATAGTCGCAATGGCTAAAATGGCAAGTCTTGGCTTTTTCCAAAAAATCTCTGTTTTGGCTAAAATGGCCAATTTTCAAAAAATTAGCCATTTTAGCCATTTTGTTGTATACTAACACCTTTCTTCTACTGTATAAATATTTCAAAACTTTACTGTATTTTAAGATCAAATCATGCAAGGATAAGCTATACAAAATATGTATCCATTTATTAAAGATCACAATGGTAATTGAATTTACTTTTTCACTAATAGGGATTTTTTTTTGGCAAACATGTTTTGAGGGATCATCATAGCACATTGTAGGAAAAAGAGAGCAATGTTTCGAGTGGTAGATGAGTTAGGGCTAAATGTGAGGCTCATGTCGGAAATTCAATTTGGGAGGAGTGAAAAATACATCTATGATTTATCACCAATACAAAACAAGAAATACATTTAATGGCTATCAATCAAATCAATAAAATATACCTTTCAAAAATTAGGTTTAAGTCATAAGATGGAGGGACAAATAAAAAACATTTATGAAAACCTTATATAAACCTAATCATTGGAGTAGGGAAAAATATGAAGTATGAATGGAAAATAGAATATATTGTGAAGTAAAGATATAAAATAAACTTGGGAAGAGAGCATTGATATTAGATAGCTAGATGCTAGTTTTCCTCGGATACATTTTTATATGTGATGTCATGTTGTATTGGTTATCCACTTTTGAGTCCTTGATTGGACAACTATGGTGTTTCAGGATACAGTATCGACTTTGATGTATCATTTTACATTTGTCATGACTCCATGATGATGATATATATCAGTGCTTCCTCCATATTTATGTTCCAATGTGTTTATCTGATGTTATTGTTGCTTTAAATGTTTAAAATTATTAAAAAATGAATGTATTTTGTATTTTTTAATGTTTGTCAACTTTTGCCGATTTTTCCCGATTTTTTCACCGATGTTGCTGAGAAGTTGTATTTGAGACCTTTGTCGACTTTTCCAACACTGCCTCAAACTTTTCTTAGTTGGAGCTAAGAAAACCAGGCTGGGTTCTGCTATGAGAGTTGGTGCTCTTTTCATTAGTTGGTGTTGGTTGTAATCGAGAAGATTGTTGTCTTCTATGTACAATAAATAAAGATCAAAATTTTATATATTCTTGTGTCCCTTTTGATGTGATGTTGTGCTTATGACTCGTACTGAATTTGATTATGGAATCGATGACATAATGATTGGTATGCTTTGATTGATTAAAAGAAGGTAAACCGTTTTAAATTGTTCACACACTGATCCACCCCCCCTCTTAGTGTGGCCATTGTGTCCAACACATTTGATTGGTCATGTAGAGGAATCTAGAGGGATCTGGATGACCTCCCCAACCATTGAATATTGGGTAATGGTTGTATATAAGTCTATAAAGGGGTTTCCATTGAGTCCATTATGGATAGCGAATGTTGAAGAGGTCGGAGGGAAATAACAAACGACTAGGTAAATGTCCTTGAGGAGGGAAGCTCTGCCTCTAACCCGAACCCACATAAACTTGGAAAACTCATCTACAACCACTCAAAAAAACCATGCTCCTAAGGGAGTCCCTAGTCAAACAAGCAACTCCACCTGAGTCTATGACACCACCCAAATTACTTGTCACCTATCTGCAATTGTAACCTGTAGTTTTTGGGAGAGGCCAGACAAGGCTTGCATCGGTCCTAGTAATGAAGAGGATGTCTGATGAACAAAGAGTGTTGTGCATAAGGATCGATAATGACCAGAAAGATCCATTATCGTTCCAACAACAGATTGAAATGTCGACTTCTTTTCTCCTCCATAAATGGGTCTGTCATTTGGAATCCCTAATTCAGGGCACTCTTTCAAATTTATGAATTTGATGATATATTCTATGATGCTATTGAGAGAGATGTCTTTGAAGTCAAATTCTTGCATGACGATGACTTGACAAATGAATTTGGCTTCCTTTGAATGAAGATAATGCTAACCGAACTTTGAAGTTATGGACATTATTTTTAGAATTTTGATCAAGATAGTGTATGGATCTATGTTGCGGGGAAGCACCCCCCCGCCCTTGCTCCCTCTCCTGAAGCTCGCTTCTAAAGGAAGTGCCGGGGAAGCGCGCTTCCTAAACGCTTCCATTTGGGAGCGTTTTCAGGAAGCTTGTTTCCTTACAAAGAAAAACACTTCCTCATTTTTTTTCAATTTTTCTTTAAAAAAAAAGTTAAGTGATGGGTGGGGGGGTAACTAACGCTATGTCCATACTAATGCTATATAAAGGAGGAAAAACCTATTCTAATAGCAAAAAACCTAACCTTAGTAATTATCATTAGCATTAAATGATAATATAAATTCTTAAAGTAAAAGTTTGACATTTTCCTTATCTTTCATTTTCTAGCCTTTTAAATTTTTAACATTACCATTAGTTGTTTCAGGATGTTTGAGAGTGGTTCCAACCTCATCGGACTTCAATTGCAAAAAGTAGAATTTTTGATCCCATTCAAAATTCAACAGGCTTAATATATTTAGGATTTCAAGATTGCTATGTTTCCACCGGGTTCTATCCAAGGTTTTAAAACTCAGAACTAGGAATTGAACCAGTAGAGGGTCAACTCGGACCGAAACTCGAACCGGTAATGAACCGGAGCGGTTTGATTTCAATGAACCGGGTTATTAAATAATACAAAAAAAATTACAATTTTAATGACAAAAATTAAATTTAACATTCCAAAATATGATTTCAAGCCATTAGATGACTAGAGACATAATATGCAAAGTATACTCATATGCAATGCGAGGAGTATCAAATTGCATCGAATCCCTCAATCTCAATCCGTCATCTATGTACATATGGGCAACAAGGACACATTTAGATTTGGGTATGATATGACATGTAAGTTCCTAAACTCCAAGAGGCATATCGAAAATTCACACATATCACTGGTTTATAAAAATAAAAATATTGGAACTAAGATATGCAACTTTAGATCCATGTTTTAGATGACTTTGTGCTACTAATATAATCACTGATTTATAAAAATAATTGAGCTAAAGATATGCAACTTCAGATCCATGTTTTAGATGAGTTTGTACTACATATTGTTATTAAATAAAAACAACATAAAGAAAAAATAAAAAATAAGGGTTTTTTAGCAACCACCCGACACATGAAAAAGCATGGGTCTTGTGGGCGTATCGCACCACTTGCTAAAGATTGACAGGGAAGACACCATTCAAGTTGGTGTATGGGCAAGAGGCAGTCATGCCAATGGAGTATATCGTTCTGAGTTTGTGCATTGCAGCAGCGACAGGAATGGATGATGAAGGAGCATTAAAAGAATGCCTAGAGCAGTTCGTACAACTAGAGGAAGACCGCTTTGTTGCAGGATTTCACCAACAAGTTGAGAAGGATCGATAGAAATCTTGGTATGATTGACATATCAAGCACATATACTTTCAGCAGGGAGACCTGGTGCTAATGTATGACAACAAGTTCGCCAAACTTCCAGGTAAGTTGCAGATGCATTGGTTAGGACTGTATAATATCAATTACATTACTACGGGAGGTGTAGTACAGCTGCAGCAGTTAGATTTGCGATTGTGCCTAAGCTGGTGAATGGTAGTAGGCTGAAGCCCTATAGGACGGGCCTAGAGTTGTGCGATGCTTGAGGCATTGCATAAGAAAAAAAACTCTGTGTTTGAATTAGATGGTACTTAGGAGGATGGCACGTCAAGAGGAAGGGGTTGCGCAAGTAGAGGAGCTAGTATCGCGGTTAGGGAGTCATGCTGCGACGGCCGCGAGCAAAGTCAAATCAGCGGTAAATGGAGACAGTTAAAGCAGTTAATCAACGATGCTTTTTGGAGAGACGCATATTAATGGCAGATTCAACCGTTGGATTGGCAGGATCGACGGCGGATTCAGGTGATTAATGGAGGATTTGGTTGTAATGATTTGGTCATAATGATTGCGCAATAGAATCGGTGCTATAAGAAGAGTTAGGGCACGGTCGGAATTCACCATTGTGAAAGATTGAGTTGTTGGGTTAGTTGTAGAGATGTTGTGTTGCGTTGTGCATTTGTGTTACAGAACAGAGTAAGGTTGAGGTGCTGGGGTTGAGAACTTGTGCAGAATGCCGAGTGAGCCGATAACAGTAGAGATTTCAAGTGAGAGGGATTCACCAATTATCGGGGTGCCCATTGAGTAAGAGGTAGCAAGCACGCTGGTGGGTTCGTCATCAGTTTCGAAGAAGAGAGGGGCACAGCGGCCCAAATCCTCGGTACAGAAGAAGCAGATAACTAGAACGTCTGCATGGGCACAGGAAGAGGCGGTTGCCCAAACATGACCGTCAACATCAAGGGTTGAGGACTCCTTGACGGGGGTATCCAGTGCGGATATCCTTGGTTATGTTCCTCCATGCCGATTCGATGCAAAGCCAAGAAAAATTACGAAGAATTAGAGGTACCCGGTCAGGATGTCGACGATATCGTAGGGCATGCAATGCACCATGGATATCGTGCCCCCGATTATGAGAATGAGGTATGAGGATCATGATATGCTCACGTTGACGAAGATCACTGCAGCTCCATATGTACCTGCGACAGAGGCATGCAACGGCCCAGTAACGTGCATTCCACATGACTCGGTGCGGGGCTTAGAGAGATCGGGGCTGTTGGGCCTTGTTGCCCACCTATTTCGACTAGGTGGCAACTCCATGTACATGTGGATGTACATAATTGTACCTTGGAAAAATCTGAGGATTTTTCACTTTTGCAGGGCTATTGCCCCTTTGTAAAACGAAATGTCCGCTCCCCTGCGTGGGAAAATTAATGTAATTTTATGTGCTAGTGTGGGTCATATGATACGGATGCCACACCATGGAACTGGTTGTTAGGGAAGTCCCCTCATCGAGTGTTTTTCCCTTTCCAATTGATCTTGTTGTCATCTCCCTTTAGGGACTTCAAGTTGGATATGAAAAATAGGGGAAGTGAGGGCTTAGGTAATTAAAATAACTTTTTTTCTTGTACTACAATCAAACATTTTTATTTTCCATGTCCAAGATCAAATACCGGCACCTCCCATAAGGGATACAACTTGGTTGATCTTGATTGATCGCTTTAAAATAAACCTTGCATGCTAATCACCCAGATAAAATTTACTATTAAAACTTACCAACAACAACTTCCCACATCCTGCTCCTCTACTCGGTTATCACCCTTCGGGGTACTTCGAGATACGACCAGGGGACAGGGAAGTCTTAGTTTAATAGGCATCCATCTAGCCCTTTTTTCTGTCAACTAAAAACAGTGACCTCAGGAAGCTAGAAGGGGTAGTAGATCGTGGGTGGTCTCTAGGCGCTTCGACGTCCTCCTTGTTGAGCACCGGGGCATTGGGGATTGACCTGTGAGCTACGGGTGGGCTTTGTTCCCACTTTGTTGAGCGCAACAGCATTCCTTCTTTGACTGGAGAAGTTCTAGATCGGGTTAGTCACACCACCGATTCTAAAACTTAATCCAAGAAGAAAAACTTTAATAAAATCAACTAAAATAAACCAAGAGACATTTCAAAACCGGTTCTACAACACTCTCCTATTTCAAGCACTCTTTCACTCCAAAATTGCACTACAATTTTACTTCCAGCACTTTACGTTTTAGTTACATTTATTTTCAGTTTTGCAATCGTTGTGTGGTGAATGCTTATTTGCTTAAAGTATCTCCGTTATTTAATTTACGGTTGGTTCAATCATTTTCACTCAAAGCACTTCTTTGCCATATTGGAAATCTTGTTCACATTGTATATATTGATAAACCATCTGTACATTGCTTAGATACCTTGATTTGTTATCATTTGTAACTTGTAATATTTTGACTCCATTTAATCTAGGCACTGGTCTTGTAATTTTGTAGTCTTAGTAAAAGATCCCTTTAACTAATAGTTAATAAATCTGGAACTTATTTTCCTATAGGGACTACCCCCCTTGGCTCTGTTGGGATCTAGCCTAAACGGAGGAGTTGCGGACTGTGGTGACAGTGGTCCCCAGCTCTAACTTGCCTCCAAGGACACACAAAGCGGGTTGGAGACTTCCCCGTGTCTTAAAGTGTGTATTAGGCGGCAACATCTTTGGCGCCGTTGCCGAGGACAAGTCTTTTGTCCTTGGTCTTGACATTAATTAAATAATTTTAGATCTAATTCTTTAATTCTTCAATTTAATGCTTTAAGTGTTAATAATTTTTTTTTTTTATAACCTTAATTTTAAAATTTTATTTATTTATTAGAAGTTTACTTGTTCTTCAAGTGGCGACTCCACTTCAAAAAAATATAGTAAGGTATTCTACCTGGAGCCCTTTGGTTTGCTTAGCTCCCTCTTAGATCCTGAAAAGGTTTTTAGAGGAAGTTAAACAAACTTGCTCCCTGTAGAATCTTTACAAGTCTTGGAGAAGAAGCAAATTTCTAATATGCCTTTTTGTGGTTTATCTAAGTAAACCAGCCTGAACAATGAGTAATTATTATGGACCATGTGATTTCTCTAATATTGTTGGTTACCCTCATGAAGTTCCAGAGAAAGCTATAGATAAGTTGCCTTCCTTTCAAGGAGACAATGTTACAGGTGCTAAAGCCCACATCAGAAATTTCAATTTATGTATTGCAAAATGGTGTATGGCACATGACCATGAGGATGTGAAGATGAAACTCTTTGTTTTGTTCTTAGAGGAGGCCAATAATTGGTTCATGGAACATGATGATAACAAGTTTAAAGACCTTAAGGGAATCATTGAAGCCTTCAATAACAAATGGGGAGATAAGAGGGATCACCATTCCTTGTTAACTGCTTTGAACTCTAGCCATAAGGAAGATAATGAAACAGTGGAAGGATTTAACAGAAGATTTAATGAATTGGTTAAGAGCATCCCTCAAGATATTAAGCCTCCTGAAAAGGCCATCTTAATTTTCTACATTCAAGCTTTTGAAGGGGAAATGAGATACCAGCTAAGGGATAAAGAGCCTACAACTGTTAGGGAGGCACAAGACAAAGCTATTAAAATAGAGAAGAATATGCAAGATTCAGGAAAATCAAATGTTCTTGGGTTTTCAAAGGAAGTTAGGAAAGTTCAAAACCAAGAACCTCAAGGTGACTCCATAGATAAGCTCACCCAATTGATTAAACAAATGGGATTAAATCATGCTAATCAGCTAGCTGCCATGCAGGCAAACCAGATAGCATTGCATGATAAGATAGCTGCCATGGAAAGAGATAAAAGTAATAGTCATAAGCCAAATGATAGATGGCAAAAGGGTATCCCTAAAGGACCTCCTTATCAAGAACAAGAAAGACCTCACGAGCCTTGGAAAATGAATAATTGGTTTGATGATCAGATAGTAAAGGAAAAGTTAGCAGTTAGAGGAAGAACGGAACAGGTTAATTGGGTTGGTCATGATGTTGTGTTTGACAATAATAGTGATTTGTTGAAAACAGTAGAAGATAATAAGGATATGGTTTGCATGAATAAACATATGGACAAAGTAGAAGAAGTATGTGACCATAACCTTACCCCTAAATTTAATGAGTTTTCAGGTGATGATTTAGGGGGTTGGACAGATGATGTAGAGTTTCCATTTCCTATAACAGAGATTGTGGATGTACCAGCCCAGAAAGATAAGCCACCCAAGGCTTTAGAAAGTCTTCCTCCAGTCAGTAATGTGCATAGTGTAAAGGATCAGTTTGTTAGCTTCCTAGAGTTTGTAAAAGACAGAATCAATAATAAAGAAGTTGACAGAGTATGGCATAAGCCATTTTGTGGTAGTGTTAATTTTTGGAAAATGTTCAAGGACGTGAGGCACTATCAAAGTCACAAAAAACAGGAAAGGGTCAAACGAGCCACAAATCAGGTTTTTCTTCAAAAAGATAAATACTTAGTGTCCTAAAGGACACTCTCTGTAATGTATCTCTAACCCTTTTCCTTTGCATTTCTTTAGAGTTTTGTATTATTTCATTGGTTTATTCATTATGCATATAGATGTGAATAATTGTATGTCCATTTCATTTTGTATAGCAATTTCATTTATTTATATCGTTTATTGTTTATTTATTGGTCTTTGCTTAAGGACTTATGTTGGTTATTGGTGAGAAATTTGTGGTTGCAGGATTCTGGAGTTCTCATGTGCTCTCCGATGATCGAACACATGTCCCCTAGTTGGAGCCAGATGTTGCCCACCTATTTCGACTAGGTGGCAACTCCATGTACATGTGGATGTACATAATTGTACCTTGGAAAAATCTGAGGATTTTTCACTTTTGCAGGGCTATTGCCCCTTTGTAAAACGAAATGTTCGCTCCTCTGTGTGGGAAAATTAATGTAATTTTATGTGCTAGTGTGGGTCATATGATACGGATGCCACACCATGGAACTGGTTGTTAGGGAAGTCCCCTCATCGAGTGTTTTTCCCTTTCCAATTGATCTTGTTGTACAAACGAGTTTAATCGGTTTGGTTTTCACTCAAAATCCTCCAAAGTGGTGACGGGCGTTCTACCAGTCAATTCCATGAGGTGGCTAAGGCTTCAAAGTGTGATTCATGACCATGCTAGGCATCTGTATAGAGTCTTGCGGAGTTTCGTTGTGTTGTTGTATTTTTAATTATTTTTTCAAGTTAGTTAATTTCACCCCTTGGTGATTAATTAACTCAGTCGTTGATGTAATAATGTAATTGCTCAAGCATGGCATTTTGTAATAGGGGCTATGAATGCAAAGTTAATTGCTATGAAACCCCCTAAGCCACTGCTTCGAGTCCCATGTCATTTTGATGAGTGGTTGAGGAGATAGACCATTTTTGTCTAAGCAAGGTCTATTTTTCCTAGGGAATTAATTAATTTCCCTAAGTCAAAATTCACATTTTTTGATTTTGAAGTAAAAAATAAAAAAAATGCCATGGTAATTTGGTTTGGGGGTTCCTAAACCTAGGAAAATTTATTCCAAAGTTTTTCACCCGTCCATGGCCTAGATATTAATTTTTCAAGTTATTTTTTAATTTTTCCTAAGTCAAAATTGGAAAAATTTAAAAAATTAAATTGAGAATTTTAATCTAAGGTGAAGTTTATTTTAGCCTAAGTCTAAGGTTAAAATTTTTGGAGCAAATGGCTAAACTCCAAGCTAAGTTTAAAAGATGTTTTAACCCTCACTAAAGTGGGGTGCCCAAGTAAAAATGCATGTAAAAAAAAGGGGCCACCAAGATAGAGGAAGGGCGCTAGCTTAAAGAAGGCTCCACCATATATAGAGGGGCGTCCAAACTACAAAGGAAGGTGTCATACTATGTGGAGGAGGCGCTCCAAATTAGAGGAGCGCTACCATGAAGATAGAGCACGCTAAAACTTAAATGGTAGGCGCTAGCACATTGGAAGGGCGCTAAAATAGAAAGGGCCCACGCTAAATGGAGGGGACCCACGCTAAATATGATGGAGGCGCTAACTATTAAAGAGGGCGTTAGCTACTTTGGAGAGGCGCCATTTGGAGGACGCGCCACTATATCTAGAGGACGCGCCACTATATTTAAAGAAGGGCGCTACCACACAAAAGAGTGGGCGCTATATTTGGCGTCGTCACCACAATAAGGGGGCGCTACATCTATTTTAGAGGAGCGCTACCATAAGATAGAGCGCTAGCTAAAGTTGGAGAGGGCGCTAGCTCTAAATGGGGCGCATTTTTGGAGATTCTCTACCAAGTTTAGAGGGGCGCCTACCTTGGGCCTACTCTATTTCTATTTTCATTTATTAACCTAAAGGCAAGATCTATGGTGAATATTTAGCCAAAGACCTAGATCTAAAGATGGAGAATACTTGGACATGGATTAAGCATTATGGCCTTTGATTAAAAATTAATCCAAAGGTGTGGATTAATTGAGAAGAGTGGAAAGCCAAATACCTAGATCTAGTGGTAGGGATTAAACCCTAGATCTAGATCTAATCTCAGCCATTTATCTTCAAGGAGTTGGGGTTTGCCTCAACTATTTAATGAGGGTCTCACTCCCTCATTAGACATGATCTCAGATGCTATTGTTATGCTGCTGGAAATTTCTTGTTCTCATATTCTCTTGCTATACTTTGTATTGAAGATTTGCCCAAGTTGGGCCATTAAATAAAAATTTCTTTGGAGGGATACTATGCTGCAAACTCTTTCATGATCCGAATCTTTGTAAGGTAACTTTGTATTTGTCTTGTTTGCATTTATTGTATTTTTCTAGTTAGCTCTCCACAAAGTGTTTTGTGGAGAGATTAAAGAATAAAAGTGTTTTTATTCTTTCTTATGAATGATTTGACATTTCTTACAAAGTATTTTGCAGGAACTGTTAGGTATTCATCACTAGGATCACAAATTTTGCAGGCATAGATTTATTTGCAGGTTGTCCAAGCAAGGAGATCTCTCCAAATATCATTGCGACAACTTTTTTTAAATTCGGCCATTTACTTTCAGCCTATTTAAAACTGGGTTTTATTCACTGTTTAGTGAATATAACCCTTGTTTTAGGGCCCCAACCTATTATATATTAGTTAGGGCTTATATTTCTGCTGTTTAAACACTGTTCAGCTAAGTTTCTTCAATATTTCTCCTCCGATTCTTACAGTTATTCTGAATATTGCAATTGTATCAGTTCCAGCCTATATTTATCTATACTTTGAGCTTAATCGTGGTATTCCTCGTCTGACATCAAGCAATTGAGATCAGAACGCGAAGCGCTCAAAGCTGTTATAAATATTTGTCTGTCATTCAGTCTGCATAATAGTTTCCAGCCCTTTAAATCTCTCATTTCTGCAATATTTTACACTCATATTTTTTATATAAATTTGTGAATTTTGTACTAATATTTTAACAACAATTTTTTAGTGTTTTTCTGTGATTTCCAGCGAAGAATAGCTCGCTGGTTTGTGACAGGTTGTGCATGAGTGAAGGAGATTTAATGCCCGAATAGGCCCAGGATTTCTTCAAACTTCCACCGTTTCAAAAGGGGTTCAAACCCTCAACCCTCTCTTTCATATTTTCCTGATTTATTGTAAACCCCAACGAGAGTCTCTTGGGGTATTCTGTAAAGTTTCATAAGCATTTGTAATCCATAAGTAGATAGATTAGGAAGTAGATTAGGAAGTAGGATAATAGTCGTTTCAAGTTTCTTTTATTGCAATTTCATTTTTGTTTTAAAGTAATCATATAACCCATTAAACCTGTGTATCCTCTATCTGCTTGTCATCTCCCTTTAGGGACTTCAAGCCGGATATGAAAAGCAGGGGAAGTGGGGGCTTAGGTAATTAAAATAACTTTCTTTCTTGTACTACAATCAAACATTTTATTTTCCAAGTCCAAGATCAAATACCGGCACCTCCCATAAGGGATACAGCTTGGTTGATCTTGTTGATCGCTTTAAAATAAACCTTGCATGCTAATCACCCAGATAAAATTAAATCTTAAAACTTACCAACAACAACTTCCCACATCTTGCTCCTCTACTCGGTTATCACCCTTCGGGGTACTCCGAGATACGACCAGGGGACAGGGAAGTCTTAGTTTAATAGGCATCCATCTGGCCCTTTTTCTGTCAACTAAAAACAGTGACCTCAGGAAGCTAGAAGGGGTAGTAGACCGTGGGTGGTCTCTAGGCGCTTCGACGTCCTCCTTGTTGAGCACCGGGGCATTGGGGATTGACCTGTGAGCTACGGGTGGGATTTGTTCCCACTTTGTTGAGCGCAACCGCATTCCTTCTTTGAGTGGAGAAGTTCTAGATCGGGGTAGTCACACCACCGATTCTAAAACTTAATCCAAGAAGAAAAACTTTAATAAAATCAACTAAAATAAAACAAGAGACATTTCAAAACCGGTTCTACAACACTCTCCTATTTCAAGCACTCTTTCACTCCAACATTGCACTATTTTACTTCCAGCACTTTACGTTTTAGTTACATTTATTTTCAGTTTTGCAATCATTGTGTGGTGAATGCTTATTTGCTTAAAGTATCTCCGTTATTTAATTTACGGTTGGTTCAATCATTTTCACTCAAAGCACTTCTTTGCCATATTGGAAATCTTGTTCACATTGTATATATTGATAAACCATCTGTACATTGCTTAGATACCTTGATTTGTTATCGTTTGTAACTTGTAATATTTTGACTCCATTTAATCTAGGCACTGGTCTTGTAATTTTGTAGTCTTAGTAAAAGATCCCTTTAACTATAAATCTGGAACTTATTTTCCTATAGGGACTACCCCCCTTGGCTCTGTTGGGATCTAGCCTAAATGGAGGAGTTGCGGACTGTGGTGACAGTGGTCCCCAGCTCTAACTTGCCCCCAAGGACACACAAAGCGGGTTGGAGACTTCCCCGTGTCTTAAAGTGTGTATTAGGCGGCAACATGCCTCATCAACATGCCACATTTCAGGAGATTGTTAGAAGCTAATGCATGCGCGGAGCAGCTCTTAGCATGCTTCCATGGCGGCTTTCTGTCGTTAGATCGACCAGTAGCAGTCACCGTCGCACTCATTTCAGATATCTCGCGGTTGCCCAAGGAGGGGCTCGACCCATCACCGTATTTTCAGGGAAAAGGCAACGATAAGAAGCTGGCAGCAAAGCTGAAGAGAAGGTATGACTTGCAGCGCAACGGGCAGGCATCCGTCGTTGACAACACATAAATGATTAGGCTGTCCGCATCGCAGTACGGATTTTGGCCAGCAAGATAGTCAGAAAGAACCAACCCAACCAATGCACTTCAGGGGTCATTGCATGCGCTAAGCAATGCACATAGGGTGTACAGATGAACTGGTCCTTGTTCTTAATGAACCAGTTGACGGACGATGCGCTAGCAGTCTAGGTGGGGCAGCGACCATTCACTTACAGCTGGCTGCTTATTTTGATTGCGTTGCTTGAAGATTATCAGGGGATGGACATCGAAGATGCCAAGGTTTGCAAGTGAGCGCACTACCAGAACCTCTGGTATGTTAAGGAAGCAGAGCGGATGAAGGACTGCTCAATTCAATTTTGGATATATTGGGAGGCGTTGCAGACTACAGCCATGAAGGTTTCGTGACTATCAGAGGAAGCAGTGGCATAATTCCAACGCGTGGTTTGGTTTGCGATACGGCCACATGCCATTCATGTGCAGGCACGAAGAGACTTGGATAAGCAGTGGTTACCTACAACATACAAGCTTTCTGATGCCGAGCTGGAGGCCATTGTTGATGATTGGCCTACGGCCTGGTGTGAACCTGTTAGTGTAGAGGAAGTGTTGACGGGTCCACCAACTGATACTCTGGTCGATCCACTGCCAGACCCACAGAGCGACCACGACTCAGATGAAGCGTCGACACGGACCCCCACTGATTCAGAAGCAAAGTGGATACTCAAGGAATCCCGCACCAAGAAGTGACAGGACCAGGGTGCGACCAGTAGCACAGTACCGGTGACTGAATAGCAATTAGGTCGTATTATTGCGACACTTACAACAACGACAGATGCGACAGGAGAGCAGTTGAAGAAGTGGGCGACCGATGGATTTGGTGAGACACACACTTGCCTTAATTCATTAATTGATGCAGTTTTGAACAAGGTGCCGGAGGCAACCACTTTGCAGAAGGTTGGGACGATCAACACTAGGAAGCGGATCGGGAATGTTTAAATTCTGTTGCATGCAATCGAGACCAATAGTGAGGATGTCAACACCTCACTTCAACAGTTTCAGGACATCTCACTCGACATCAATGAACTGTCAACCCAGACATTGGTGCAGTTGCAGAGGGTTTCTACTTAGGAGTTAGCAGATAATTGGCGACCACCTTTTGAGGTCACAGGAGAAAGAAGCTGAAGCGAGGAAGGAGATTGAGGAGCTCAAGAAGCAAGATCGACTGACGGTGGAAAAAGCGCAACTCTGGGACAACATGGTGCAATTAGAGAAAGCGGTTTCTGTTGCTTGTCAACAAGTGTCGGAAAACACCGAGGACATGGAACTAGAAGCAAAAGCGCAACGACTTGGGGCAGTAATTGCACAATTGAAGCACGACAACAAAGATTTGCATGCCCTGGTAAATCCAGGCACCCCACCGGAGCATGCTGCAGAAAGGAAAAGCATCATTGAGGACTTGGCGACGCAACTGGAGCAAGAATCAAAGCAAATCATCGACGCGACTACACAATTTTGGGGCAGTGTAGTCCAAGATGTGCAACTGGAGCAACTTACAACGCAGTTGCAGGAAGCCAAAGGACAGTTAGCTACGTTGAAGACATCGCTCAAAGCGATGCCACTAGTTGTACAGATCATAAAGGCAGCAAAACTGAAGGATTTACAACAGCGCGTTGCAAAGGCAAGGGAGTGTCAGCAGAGGCGCACCACACAGTTAGACAAGTTCCAAGACATTGGAGCCCAGCTTTCAGTAAAGGCAGTTTCAGTGCTGCAAGAAGCTCAGGATGGGCGAAAGGATGTCACTGCTAAGATCGTCGAGCACCCGTTGGAGCAAGAAGTGACCGAAAGTCGGGAGATTAGCGAGAAGATCAAGGAACAGGTCAAGGAAATCACCTAGCAGTACGAGGACTTCAAGGTAAAGATCAATGGTTACACCATTTCTAGTTGACTTGGCTCGAGGGCGAGCCACAAGATTGTGTTGGGGGTTGTTGGCAGGCAGGTTTGAGGATAGTTAGCTGCGCAACATCGCGGATGCTGCACAAAGTCAAAGATGTTGCGTAAGGTGGAAGATGGCGCGCAAGGCGGATTATCTATATTTTATGTATTTTGTATATTTGGACCGCATTATGTGGATTGTGGTCATTATTTTGTAGATTTTCGTCCAAGTAGTTAGGAATTTGACTCAAGTGGACCACCAATATAAAGGCGCAAGCCTATAAGAAGATGTAGGATTGTGAATGTTGAGACATCATCCTTGTTTTGAGATCATGTGGAGAGATCCCTTTTTGAGATATCTTTGGATTTGTTGATAATCTGGAGATAAAGTGAAGAGCTGTTTTTGGGAACATGTATTTTGCTGCGAAGACTAATAAGACACGCTGAAGATTGGATGGAAATACTGTGTCTGTTTACATCTTCCTGTTTTCTGTGATCTAAATGTGAATGAATATTGGGTTACGATGTGTATTTGTGAATGATGCGATGTTTTTCTGTTATGAATGATGATATCTTGATAGATCTGTTTATGCATCGATGCTTATGTTGCAATCTGAGTATGTTGATCTGATCCACTGAATGACAATATGAATCTGTTAATCCGAATGATGAGATCTGCTATGTAATGTTGCGCTGAGTTGACAATAGATGCGCGATCCTCCATACTGCGGAAACTTGGTTTCGACAGTCCTCCCTCGAACACCTCAGGTGAGACTTCATCTGCTCTGCAGGTGTTGCTGGACAGGGTAAAACCTGTCTAGGCCGGTGCTCAGGGAGATCGCTGTGTTTTGGGTGTCGACAGAGAGTGAACCCCTGTCGACCGAACTGTGTCAAGAAAGAGTACTAAATTCTTTGAGATTAATGTTCTTAATCTGGTTAATGCTACTGCATCCTTTTCAATAAAATTTGCCTTCCTAAATCCATCTTTCGGAGTTTGTGTTCGTAAGTCAAATAATTCAATGCTAATATTTTGAGATGTGGATTGGACACTGTGGCCGCCTTACACACACCTAGAGGTTAGTGCAACATAAATCTTCAAGCTACTCAGTGCGTCCATGGGGGCAAGTCGTGAGTCAGGTTCTGTCACCTGATCTCGACTCCTCTGTTTACATAAACTCCTAACGAAGCCAAGGGGGGTAGTCCCTAGAAAAGAGTTGCTATGACTCTTATTAGTTATTAGTTGTGGATGGGATTGTTTTTTAGGAGTCTCTAAATGATTGACTGAAACAAGCTACTGCAAGATATAGTTTAGTTCGACAACATAAAAATATATGGCATTCATAACATGATATGACTGAAAACAGAAATAAGGATACAAATTAAACCAGTGCCAAAATGGATTCGAAGTAAATAAGTGTTGCTAAAAATGAGAAATGTTTTATGGTGTACTTGGTCTGTTTAATCTATTAAAAGATTAGTGGATTAAGGGGAATGGGATTCCTGATATATCGTGAGGTACGGGGAATATGTTCAGATTATGACAAAGGTGTTTCTGAACTTGGAAATGTGGGTTGTTGGTGCAAGGGTGAAGTGTGAAAACTGTTGTTGCAGAGCTATCTTTGGCTAACTATCACTATTTTTAACTATATCCGTCAAAATAGAGACATAACTGTTAAACTAATGGAAGGTACGCTTTTATTTTTTTTAAGCTCCTTTGATGTCCACCTTGGCTGCTCCTGAAACTGCATGATGATGCTAGCATGGAGTGGAGACATCACAAACTCAGCCGATCGGTCTTCAAATCGCAGCTCCAACTTGACAGTTCCAAGATTCTTTTTCCACAAGATCTTCTGTGGGGCTCTTCCGTAATGAATTTGAACTGTCAATCCAAGGGATTGAATTTCAATAGATCTACACAATCGACTCCAAGATATGGCAAACATGTAATTTCTGGGCAGCTTAAACATGATTTTACACTTGATCACACACAGAGTAAACAAATTTGAATGCAAGGGTTTCAGACGTCTTCCAGGCTTCCATAATCTCTGCCATAAATCTACATTTTTTTCTCTGCAAAGCCCTCTCCTTCTCGACTATCTTTTTCTTTTCTTCTAACTCATGCTAACAACTAAAAAATCCTTCCTTAGATTTAGGAACTTACTAATTTTAGAATGAACTAACTCCTATTTTTATTCAACAGAAAAAACAGATGTCCCAGTCTCCTCGTAGGGAGCTGTTGATAATCATCTACTTCTATTTTAACTCTAAAATTGACAACAAGGCCGACTGCCTGGAATTTTAATTAAATAACATTTCAATTAGTGTTTCCCCTGACCATTTGAATCATTCCCCTAGTCACAACATGTGATCAAGACATCACATTGTTGACTTTACTTAGTGCTCCTGCATCGGACTCCTCAGGTGAGAAAAAAATTCATGAACTCCTGTTCATGAGTTCTTCTACAGTTCTGCCACTTTTCTGTATGAGTGCAGTAGTCACCCAGGTAGCATCTTCAAGTGGCTGATTCTTCCACTTGATTAGGTACTCATAATATTCCTGTCCTCTGGTTTTCTTCAGCACTCTAGTGTCCAAGATCTTCTCCATGTCCAGCTTTGGTACAACAGGGATCTGTTTCTGCCATTCCACTTTCTGTCCTGTATCCAATTCATTGGTTGATGAAGTTTTAGCCTCTTGATAAGGATACAAATCTGCAACATTGAAGATAGGTGATATGCCCATATCACTTGGAAGTTCAATTTCATAAGCAAAACTTCCTCAAGATACGACAAGGTCCAATCTTCTTAAGTTTTAATTTATTATAGGTGCCTCTAGGGAACCGTTCTTTCTTCAGGTATGCCAATACCAAGTTACCTTCTTCAAAATTTACTTCTCTCATCTTCAAGTCTGCCCTCTGTTTATATTTTAGATTATTCTGTTACAATTGTTCTTTAACCTGTTCATGCAACAACTGCATGTCTGCAGCAAAATCCTCTGCATCTGCACTCCTTTTCTCCATCATTCCCAAGTCTCTGAGCTCAAACACTCCTCTTGGATTTATCCCATAAACAATCTTAAAAACTCAGACCTGTACTTCTATTAGGTGAGTCATTGTATGCAAACTCAGCCCGTGTTAAAGCTAGATCCCATTGATTAGGATGTTCACTAACCAAACTTCTCAGAATATTACCCAAACTTCTGTTTGTAACTTCAGTTTGTCCATCTGTTTGAGGATGGTAAGCTGAGCTAAAATTAAGGTCTGTTCCCAACTTCTTCCATAAAGTCCTCCAGAAATGTCCAACAAATTTAGTATCTCTATCAGAGACTATACTCATAGGAAGACCATGAAGTCTTACTATCTCTTTGAAAAACAGATTTGCAATGAGAGTGGCATCACTAGTTTTTGTGCAAGGAATAAAGTGTGCCATCTTTGAAAATCTATCAACCACAACAAATATAGAGTTATTACCTCTCTGTGTTCTTGGCAATCCTAGAACAAAATCCATACTTACAGCATCCCAAGGCTTCTTTGGAATAGGTAATGGCTGATACAATCCAGTATTCTGTTGCCTCCCTTTTGCATGCTGACAGATTTGACATTTCCCAACAAACTTCTGTACATCTGCTCTCATTCCTGGCCAATAGTAAAAATTACTTAATTGGGCATAGGTTTTGTCATTTCCAAAATGACCAGCAAGTCCTCCACTATGCTTTTCCTTCAATCAATTCTCCCTCAGTGAACATTTAGGAATGCACAACTTGTTTCCCTTAAACAATAGTCCTTCCTGTATCATGAAGTCTATCCATGGGCTTCTATCTCTGAATACTTGGTTCTGACAAGCTTCATATGCTTCTTTGAAATCAACATCTTCTTCATACATGTCCTTCAAATGTTCTAATCCAAGAACATTCACTTGGACTTCCTGCAAAACTAAACATCTTTTGCTCAAGGTATCTACAACTTTATTAGAACTTCCACTTATGTGCCTTAAAACAAAAGTGAAATTCTGCATAAATTCAACCCATTTAGCATGTTTCTGATTTAACTTTTCTTGCTTAGTTATAAATTGCAAAGCCTGATTGTCAGAATATAGAATAAATTCCCTTGGCATAAGGTAATGCCTCCATTTTTTCAGAGCTTGGATTACTGCATAGAATTTTTTATCATAGGTGGAATATTTCTGTTTTGCTTCATTCAATTTCTCACTGAAATATGCAATTGGTTTGTCATCTTGACTTAGCACTCCTCCAATGGCATATCCACTAGCATCACACCTAACAAAAAATAATTTTTTTCTTCTGAAATCTGGGAGAGCTAAAACAAGCTTCTTAGTGATCTTCTCTTTCAATAATTTAAAACCTTTCTTTGCTGCAACAGTCCATTTGAATGGCTGTTTTTCTTTCTTCACTGTGTCCAGGATTGGAGCACATATTCCACTAAAATTCTTGATGAACTTTCTGTAAAAACTTGCCAACCCATGAAATCTTCTTACCTCAAATATATTCCTTGGAGATGGCCAATCTGCAATTGCTTTTACTTTCTCGGGGTCCATCTTTAGTCCTTATTGTGAAATTACAAATCCTAAGTAAACCAGTTCCTTCTTCATAAAGAAACATTTTTTCAAATTTATTAGTAGTTTTTCATCATGCAATTTCTTTAAAACCAGATTCAAGTGCCTAATATGCTCTTCTTTTGTCTTGCTGAAAACAAGAATATCATCCAAATATACTATGACAAACTTTCGTATGAATTCTTTAAGTACTTCGTTCATTAATCTCATAAAAGTACTAGGTGCATTAGTCAAACCAAAAGGCATAACTAATCATTCATATAACCCCGTGTTTGTTTTGAAAGCTGTCTTCCACTCATCACCTTTCCTCATTCTTATCTGATGATATCCACTTTTCAAATCTAATTTAGAGAAATAGTTTGAACCACTCAAGCAATCCATTAAATCATCCATCCTAGGTAAAGGAAATCTATACCTGATGGTGATCTTGTTTATGGCCCTAGAATCTGTACACATCCTCCATTCTCCTCCTTTCTTTGGACTCAATACTGTAGGTACAACACAAGGACTTAAACTCTCTCTGACCAATCCCTTATCCAATAGTTCTTGTACTTGTCTGCTGATCTCTGCATTCTCTGCTGGAGTCATTCTGTAAGCTGCTTTGTTTGGCAAGCTAGCTCCAGGAATCAAATCCATGTGATGGCTGATACTTCTTACAGGTGGTAATTTATTTGGCAAATCATCCACAACTATGTCTACATACTCCTCTAATAATTTCTGAATTTCAGTAGGTAATTCATCCATTCTAGTGTTGGTTATAACAGTCCTAGGTTTACCAACAATAGCAAAACTTACCTCTTCCTCTTGCAGCTGTTCCATAAATTCTTTCTCCTTGACCAGCAATACCTTTGGGCTGGTTTGCTCCTCTGTTTTCTCTTCCTTTAGAGGAACAAGAGTATGTCTTTTGCCTTCTTTCTCCAGGACAAAAGTATTCTCTCTGCCATTATACATCACATTCCTATCATACTGCCATGGTCTACCCAACAGTACATGACACACATCCATTGGTATCACATCACATATGACTTGATCCTTGTAATTCCCAATCTGGAAATTAACTTTGCACTGCTCATTGACCAATACTTGGTGTCCCTTCTGCAACCGAGAAACTCTGTAGCGTGTAGGATGCTTTTCTCTCTGCAATCCTAACTTTTCAACCATCTCTACAGAAACTAAATTATCAGTACTGCCATTATCAACAATTAATTTGCAGCACTTACCTTGTGATTTGCACATTGTTTTGAACAAGCTTTTCCTCTGTTCAGGTTCATGCACCTCTTTGCTTGGCTTCAACAAAGTCCTCCTCATCAAGAAGGCTTCTCCTGCTTCCGGAATCTCAACATGATTCTTAGGTACTCTCTGTTCAGTTTCAGCTTGTGCAACTTGAATATTTCCCTGTTTTGTAGCCCCTTCTGGAATCCCAAGACATATGTCCTGTCTTTCCACAAATATAACATCTAACCTCATAATTCCTGCCTCTTCCTCGGCCTCTTTGAAAAGATCTTCTTCCCCTAAAGTCTCTTCCTCTTTGAGGTTGTTCTGGTTGACTTGATGATTCAACTTCTCCCTTCTGAACTGAAGATTTTCCTCTTCCAGTTTGTGGTCCCTTACCTCTGTAAGTTTGACCTCTTCCTCTTCCTGAGTTATTTCTCCTATTCAGCTTCTCTTCCACTTTTAAAGCACATTGGTATGCTTCTTCAACTGACTTAGGTGAAAACAAACTCATCTCATCTTGAATGTCAAATTTAAGACCATTCATGTATCTGCTACCTTCTCAGAAGTATCTTCTGTGTATCCAGCCCTAATGTTTATCTTGTAGAACTCTTCGGTATACTCCCTGACAGTAAGCAATCTTTGTCTCAAGTTCTGCATCTGTCTATAGAAGGCTAATTGATAGTCTTTGGGCAGAAATTTCTCCTTCAGTTTAGCAATCATTCTGCTCCAATTATTGATTGGTTGCTTGTGTAGTCTTCTTTTTTCTGCTTATACACCATCCCACCAGAGCAAAGCATGTCCTTTGAGCCTAGTCACTGCAAACTTCACTTTCTTATCCTCAGGTATTTCAGCAAAATCAAAATGCTTGTCCATGGAATTTATCCAGTGAACTAATTCCTCAGGATTTAATCCCCCATCATATGCAGCTATCTCTATTCTTGGTTTTGAACTAGCCCCAATGACTGCCTTCAATATCTTCATTCCAATGTCTTCTTCTGTCCTTTCTTCTAGTTCTGCTTCACTCTCTGGTTCACTAACATCACCCGCTTCAGGATCTCTTCTTCCGGCTTCTCTCATGGCTGTCATTTCTTCTTGCAAAACTCTTAACTCCTCCATTGCTTCTGCATTGGCTATAAGTCTGCCTCCTCGACCTCCTCTACCACGTGCTATTCTGAAAGCCATTTCTGAGGTAATAGTTTTTGCTTTCAAATTATTACTGTTCAGATTTCTTCCTCTTGTTTCTTTGACTTCGGAAAAGATGAAAATAATTCCTCTTTACACAGCAAAGAAACTCCTTGTTCCTTCAGCTTTGATACCACTTGGTGCAAGGGTGAAGTGTGAAAACTGTTGTTGTAGAGCTATCTTTGGCTAACTGTCACTATTTTTAACTATATCCGTCAAAATAGAGACAGAACCGTTAAACTAATGGAAGGTACGCTTTTATTTTTTTTAAGCTCCTTTGATGCCCACCTTGGCTGCTCCTGAAACTGCATGATGATGCTAGCATGGAGTGGAGACATCACAAACTCAGCCGATTGGTCTTCAAATCGCAGCTCCAACTTGACAGTTCCAAGATTCTTTTTCCACAAGATCTTTCGTGGGGCTCTTTCGTAATGAATTTGAACTGTCAATCCAAGGGATTGAATTTCAATAGATCTACACAGTCGACTCCAAGATATGGCAAACATGTAATTTCTGGGCAGCTTAAACACGATTTTACACTTGATCACACACAGAGGAAACAAATTTGAATGCAAGGGTTCTAGACGTCTTCCAGGCTTCCATAATCTCTGCCATAAATCTACATTTTTTTCTTTGCAAAGCCCTCTCTGTCTCGACTAATTCCTCTCTGTCTTGACTATCTTTTTCTTTTCTTCTAACTCATGCTAACAACTAACAAATCCTTCCTTAGATTTAGGAACTTACTCATTTTAGAATGAACTAACTCCTATTTTTATTCAACAAAAAAAAAAGATGTCCTAGTCTCCTTGCAGGGAGCTGTTGATAATCATCTACTTCTATTTTAACTCTAAAATTGACAACAAGGTTGACTACCTGGAATTTTATTTAAATAACATTTCAATTAGTGTTTCCCCTAACCATTTGAATCATTTCCCTAGTCACAACATGTGATCAAGACATCACATTGCTGACTTTACTTGGTGCTTCTGCATCAGTTGTATTAGAGTCTCTGGGAGGTTTTCAACACTACACCAATCAAGAGTGCATCCTGACAGTATCTCGAGGTCATTATCCAATGGTTCCCGCTTCCTTTGAAGAATTTGCCCACACAATATCAAAGATTGATATGTCGGATTTTCGTAATGTATTATTGGGGGAGTTAGTTTTATTAAGATGAAGTTACTTAATTAATTGTGAGAAACTTAACTAGTGTGCACTTTTGCTTTTGGTTATCCCGAAGCTCAGGGCAAACTTGTGATGGGAAAGAGCATACACCGAAGTGGCAAATGCTTGTTCCAATTAAAACTTGTAAAAGCAAAGTACAAATGAAAAAGAAAAAGAAACCGCGAGACTAATTACTATGACAAAGAGTATCTTTTCCCTAATCGTGCAAGCTCTTTTGGGTAATTTGGTAGAACAATGTTGGGTTAGTGTTCGTTACTTTGCAAAAGTAAATGAAAGAAAACTAAACTAATTGAAAGTAAAAGCAACTAAACTAATTTTAAAGATAGCAGTGAAAAATAAAGCATAAAGCAAACCACTAAGAAGGCGACACAAATTTCCCTAGGGGGGATGGAGTGTGGGCGCTTGGAAAGCCCACTTGCTTTTTATTATGATTATTTACGATGGTTGTAAGAAGTACCACTTGGTCCTTCTAAACTTGGATCCAAGGGTTTACAATGCTGAAAATTGAAAAAATGAAGAAAGGAGAAGCCCAGATCCCTAGATGGCCTAATTTTAGTGAAAATTCGCTAGAGTGTCTCTCTATTTTTTCATTAAAACCTGCAAAATCAGAAAGAAAACAAAGTTAAAAGATAGTGGTATGAACAAAGAGTATCCTTTCCCCAATCGAGCAAGCTCTCTTGGGTAATTCGGTAGAGCAATGTTGGGTTAGTGTTCGTTACTTTGCAAAAGTAAATGAAAGAAAACTAAACTAACTGAAAGTAAAAGCAACTAAACTAATTTTAAATATAGCAGTAAAAAATAAAGCATAAAACAAAACACTAAGAAGGCGACACAAATTCCCCCAGGGGGGTTGGAGTGCGGGTGCTTGGAAAGCCCACTTGCTTTTTATTATGATTATTTACAATGGTTATAAGAACTACCACGTGGTCCTTATAAACTTGGATCCAAGGGTTTACAATGCCATAAATTGAAAAAATGAAGAAAGGAGAAGCCCAGAGCCCTAGATGGCATAATTTTATTGAAAATTCGCTAGAGTGCCTCTCTATTTTTTCGTTAAACCTACAAAACCATCAAGCAAACAAAGTTAAAAGATAGTGGTATGAACAAATAAAAAAATAAAAAAAAATTCAGGTTTGGTACTTGGAATTTTTTTGGAAAAGATGCTAAGTGTAAATACCAAAACAATTGTGCCTAGATCTAGTAAAATGGTGAAGCTTTGAAAGTGTTTCTAGATCTAGCTATTCTAACATGCTAAAACAAGTAGATTTGAATGAAGAAGCTGTAAGAAACTAGATCTACTTAATTAGCACTTTTGGAACAAAGTAACCGGAAAGAAAGCAGTTTAAGTTTGAGGAGATCAGAAGAAAACTTCAAGCCCTGCTTGATCTTTCTATGAGGACTTTGGAAACCCTGCAACAACAGAATTAGTCTTTCAAAAATGCCAAAGAGAAGAGAAGAGACAACTGAGTTCCAATCTTCCTTTAAATCTGTGATCTGCAAACCATGAGAACACCCTTGCACAAAAACATATTAGATCTAGTGTGTTGAAAACAAGAAACAAAAAAGAGCCTCAATACAACTGAGTATAGTTGGCTACTCTCCTATCTCTCAAAATTAAAGCACAATCGAGCAAGTTAATATCTGTAAATGCTTACTCTACGTGTTTTAGAATAACCCTCTAAGCTAGATCCATCAACAAATTTAACGAAGGAAATGAAAGTTTTACAATATCACCTCATAACACAAGCATTCATCCCATGTCACAAGGTAGACCTCCAAAGTCTTCAACTTTATTAATCAAAATAGCAGCATCATTATAACAGGCAAAGGTTCCTTCTATCCCTATGAAACAAGGAAGAAGACCTCGCTTTTATAAAAGTTACAAGCCCTAGGGGGGTACAACCACCATTGGAGAAGAACATAAGTTAATTGGGACTCGTAGATATCTCCAAGGGATTTGATTGGATTGAGTTTCTATGGAGAGGTGCCACATACACTATTCGATCATCACATGAAGGGTGGCGCATCTCTCTAACATGAAGTTCACAAGATAAGTGTGGGAGTGGTTTAGAGTTGAATTCAATGGAACTTAAGAGGTAGGCACCACCTCTCAAGAGGTGTGCCACCTCTCCCACATAGCCCCCACCAAACCAAAGCTCAAACACCACATCAACAAAGCGTGAGTCTTCACGTGAAGGTGGCACACTTTATCTTTGGATACTCTCACCACACTCCAAGTCAACTTAAAAATGACACTTTTAATCTTGGTCTTATTCGCCCTTCATTCATGGAAGAGATCGCCACCCTTTCTGTTAGGATAAATAATCCTCCCTTTGGCTAAATCAGCCTAATTTACCACTTATTCTAAGTTCTTGACTCAAATATATGACTGCATCATCAACTCGATCATCCTCCTTCAATCAGGTAGCCTAACTAAGTTTTCTCCTTCAATCGAGGAGACTAACTGAGCCTCCTATTCAATCTAGGAGCAAATCTGGGTTGATCTGCATGACATAAGCGCCCCAATCAATTAACTGAAGGTTGTTACACCTACCTTTCAGTTAAACTGAAGTTGTAAAGGCGCCTCCCTCATTATTTTGCCTATTGTTGGTAAATTCCAGTTAACTGGAGTGGTTAAAGGCACCCCCACGTACTTTTGGTGACTCAGTTCAGTGAAGTTCAGTTCAACTCACCTAACTGAAGTCAGATATGCGCCCTCACCTATTGATTGACATGCATTTGAGTTCTATTCAGTTAGACTCAGTCTAAACTGCCTCTGAGTCAGTTAGAGTCAATTAAGGTTGTGTTAAGTGGTTAACTATGTGTCGAGTGGTGTCTAATTGATAGGTAAGCCACTCTTATACACCCAATTCGAATTACCTCTCATGTATTCGAATTGTCTAGCTATTAATGCCATTGTATTGCATTGTAACAATTATTTTCACTACTTCTGTTAATGATAAGCAATTATACAACTGCTGAAATATCCCAAATACTGATATTCTCTAATGTTCTATGATAGTGCTGACTCGCACACTCAATCTCATACAAATTTACAAAATAACTGTGCATGCAAACTCGCCATGCAAAAATGCCCTAAAATATAGCTAAATTAGGGTTAGGGTTTTGCAGAGAGAAATTAACACTTACCACTAATATTCTGGCTGATAATGACTCCAGAGATAGCTGTATACATAAGGATCCGGATGGGTGGTCTAATAATGCTCTTTTCCTCTCGTGTCACCGCCCCACAGCACCGTAAAAACCCTCCAGACTGAAGGTGACGTTTTTGTAAGAGGAGAGGTTCGTTTGGGCTGAAACTTTCTGAGCTTGTCCGTCTGCTGATGCTGGAGAGAATGCCTGATGCATGCGGAGGTTCTGCTGAGATCTGAAGGCCCAATAGCTGATTAGGGCTTTCTGGCTGAAAACCCCCTCTTACGGCTGCACACGTGTCCCTGCAACAATCTATACCATGTACTAGATAACTGATGAATGAAGAACAAGTGGTGAACCCGTATGGCTTACCCGGAATAAGACTAGGACAGATGTTTCACTGCCGAAATCCTGTTAGCTGAAGACTCTGTCTCCAACCCCAACTGCTGTGCTGCACGCTGTGCTGCTATCCAAGAGCTCCCAAAATAATAATAAGCATAAGTGAAGTCTCCTCTTGCTTTCTCCTCTATTTATAAAGTTCAACTGCGCAAAACCCTAATCTTTGACCTAATTAGGTCACTTTATCTTCTAATTTGCCGTTGACTTGCATGCATGTCACTTTATCTTCTAATTTGCCGTTGACTTGCATGCATGCGGAGGGAGACTTAAATAGTGCATGCATCATTAAAATAATGCTGGGATGGCATGCATGTCATTTTTAGGGTTCGCATGCATCTCACTTTTAGGGTTTGCATGCATGTCACTTTTAGGGACATTACAATTGCAACTCGTTATTGCATTGTTTCATGTCATTTCTGAGTAAAATTAATCTGTGAAATCTATTGTGAGTTTTTGTCTTGTTTCTTAGATTGTTGTGGCTCCAATTTTATATGGTATCAGAGCCATGGCAGGACAAGGTAATTCTTCTACAGGTTTCTTGCTAGATCTATGAAGAAATTTGAGCAAAATTGCTCATTCCAACTCTGCACCAGAAGCGTAGAGTTTACCACATAATTCCTGGACAAACTTGCATTATTGATCAAGCTTGCCTGATTAGCTAAGCCAGGTGTGAAGCAAACTCCAAAAGTGCAGGTTGTCGACCTTATTTTGTTTGTTTTGTGCGATTTGTAGGTTTCTCAAACACTACACTGCATTCGCTATAGTTGCATAATGGCCTCCTCTTCAAGCAATCTTCTCACTCCTTTCAACTATCATCAGTGGAAGGAGGATATTGAGATACAGTTGCGCTCCAGAGGACTCTACAGAGTCACCATGGGCACAAAGACATAGTCGAATGCATTAGTAAAGAGAACAAAATTTTGGAACAAGTTTGATGCAGCATATGGTTTTCTGTGCCTCTCAATTTCAAAGGATCTTCTTTCCCACATCACTGGATTGAAGACTCCTAAGGAGATATGGGAAGAACTTGCTGCTCTTGTTTATAAGCAAGATGACTGGAGAATCTATCAGCTGGAGAATAAGCTGATATCTCTAAATCTGGGCAACTTTGAGACTATGAATGACTTCTTTACCATGTTTAAGCATCTGGTGCTTGTAAGTTTTTTTCAGTTTCACCCACCGGTTTAAATGTCAAAAATGATCTCAGTTTAATGCCCAACCCATAAATGCATAAGGCTGAAAATTACATAAAATTTCAGACTGAAATAAACACTGCTGTAACTCAACTTTAATGACAAAAAATAAATAATTGCACACCATGAAATTTTCAGACATAGTAATTTTTGGCAATTTGCCCAGGAAAAACCTGTTAAGAGAGTATTTTTATTATCAGGAAATTTACAGCAAAACTCGGAAATTTTCAGACCAACTTATCTCAACCCGGAAGAGAAAATTTCTGCATCGTTTTTTGTGCCAAACAGGAAAAATCAAATTCAGATTTTTCCTTGTTTTTTGCCTCGATTTTTGTGCTACTGTACGGACTGTACCATACAGACTTCGAAAATCGTGTCGAGAAATCTACCTCGAAAATCGTGCCTGCTGTACTGAAAACTGTACCGTACGGACTGCACAAACCAACAATAAATGCTGCTGTCCTCATCGATTTTCGTGCACTCTGCTGCTGTCCTTTCCCTCGATTTGCGTGCTGCAAATTTTTTCTCTTTTTCAGAAAAATGGAAACCTTCTCTCTCAGCTCTCTCCTTCACTTCAATCTGCAAAAGTGACCGAAATGGCCTTTCCTTGCCTTTTTGGTGAGAACCCTAGGGTTCATCTAATCCAACGGTGGAGATTATGTTCACATTTAAATCTCATAAATATTAAATTCTCTTACCCACTTAAATTTATCAAAAAGTAACTTTATTCTCTAAAGTCATATTAAATGCTCATCTCAAGTCATTTAATGCAAGGGTCACTTTATTTTCTCCTTTTAAGTGACTAAGGCTAAAGTCACCTAGGGGAACACTTTCCTAGGTACAACAATTAACACTCCCTCTTACCAAGGAAGATGTTCCGCACCACTCCCAACTTGTCTCTGAAGAAGACAAACTTGCCCCTCCCCAAAGATTTTGTTAGAATATTTGCAACCTGAACATCAGTGGAAATGTACTGTAAAGTCACTGCTCCTCTTTGAATATAATCTCGAATGAAATGATACCTGATCTCAACTGTCCTGACTGGCTACTATATACTCAGCCTCTGCAGAACTCAAAGCAATCGACTTTTGCTTCCGACTGAACCATGACACTGCTGCCAAGCCCAAACTGAAACAACATCCGAAAGTGCTCTTCCGGTCTGCCACACTGCCTGCCCAATCTGAATCTGTGAAACCAATCAACTTGATCCCATCCGACCTCCTGTAGTCCAGACCATACTCCACTGTCCCTACAAGGTAACACAACACATGTTTTGCGGGTACCCAGTGCACTCTCCTAGGCTCAACCATGAATTGACTGAGAGTGTTCACCACAAACCACAAATCTGGTCGAGAGTTGACTAGATACATCAAAGAACCAATGAGCTGACAGTATAATGTAGGATCCACCAACTCTCCCTAAGAAGCATGAAGCTTCTTCCAGTTGGTGACCATCAATGTCGACATCGGCCTGTAATTCTCCATCCTAAATCTCCTCAGAATATCAACAACATACTTTCCTTGTCCCAGGAAAATATGTCTAGGCTCCTGCCAAACCTCCAATCCCAAAAAATAGTGCATCAACCTAATATCGGTCATCTCATACTCTGAAGCAAGATCTTTCTTGCAAGCTGCAATGGGTCTCTCTCCTCCTGTGATAAATAAGTCATCAACATATAACAAAAGAATAAGTGGATCATCTCCAACCATGATGAAATAGAGATTCGGATCTGCTTCATTCTTCTGAAACCTCGTTCGTTGCAAGTAAGAATTGATCCTGGAGTACCAAGCTCTAGGAGCTTGCTTTAGCCCATACAAGGCTTTCCTCAGCCTGCAAACATGAGACTCTCTCTCATGAATCTCAAATCCCTGAGGCTGCTCAACATAAATCTCTTCCTGAATGATTCCATTCAGAAATGTGGTCTTCACATCCATCCGATAGATCTTCCAACCCATTTCCGCTGCAACGGAAATCAATGCCCTGATCGATGTACATCGAGCAACCGACGCAAAGGTCTCATCATAATCCACTCCCTCAACTTGTGAAAAACCCCGCGCTACAAACCCGGCCTTGTACTTCTCCACACTACCATCCGCAACATGCTTTAGCTTGTAAAGCCACCGAGAAGTCACCACTGACTTCCCCTCAGGTCTCGGAACTATCTCCCATACATCGTTCTTCATGATGGAATGGTACTCATCCATCATGGCATCTCGCCAAACCTGATGCTGGGAGGCCTCCTCAAAAGTAGAAGGCTTTGAATCACGTAAACTAGCCACTAATGCCATGTCCAATCTCTCTGGCATCTGAATAGCCCTCACTGGCTCCCTTGGTGTCCCAAACTCCTGAGCTTCCTTCAAGGTCTCTTGAAGCCACTTAGGCTTCTTCTTCCCTAAAGGTTGCTCCCACACTGGTGTGTCCTCATTTGATGAACTACCAGAGGTAAAAGCCCCAACAACCTGTGAACCAGCAACTGGTGTACCAACAACTGGTGAACTTTGTGATCCTGATCCTCTGTACGGTGAACCTGTAATCTGAGACCCAAAACCTGTCGTCGAAGACCCTGCTGGCTGAACCATTGAAACTGGTGAACTTGTGCCCATACTGTGTGGTCCAGTAACTTCGGAAACCCTGTGAACCTGTTTGCTGCACTGATGGTACCTGTGAAACAACCTGAGGTGCAGAAACCTGTTGCTCTCCCTGCTCCAACTTTCTAGACTTCCTGAAGGCCCACTCCTCCTCAAACTTCACATCCTTCTCACAACAACTTTCCTCCGAGAAGAAAGGTAAATATGGAATGCCTTCGAAGTGTCATCATAGCCCACAAAGATGCCATTCTTTGCGGTGGGCTCTAACTTTGTCCTCTTCTTAGAAGGGACATGAGAGTAAGTCAAATGACCAAATGTGCGAAAATGGTTGACCCCAGGCTTCTTGCCTGTGAAACACTCCTCAGGTGTCATGTTCCCCATGGCACGATGGGGACTCCTGTTCTGAAGATATACAGCTGTGCTCTATGCCTTAGCACAGAGGAAGAAAGGACGTGACTGGTCATGTAATATAGCTCTGGCTACTCCAACAATAGACCTGTTCTTCATCTCTGCCACTCCATTATGCTCTGGAGTGTATGGGACCGTCAACTGCCTCTTGATACCCTCTTATCTGCAATATCCATCAAACTCCTTGGAGGTATACTCACCCCGTTATCCGATCTGAGAACCCGTATCTTCCTCCCTGTTTGGTTCTCCACAAGAGCTTTGAACTCTTGAAACCTTTGCAAGACTTCCTCAGATTTCTTGCTCTTCAGGAAGTAGATACAGGTCTTCCTGGAATGATCATCGATGAACGTCACATAGTACTCATATCCTCTCAAGGAAAGAAATGACATCGTTCCACACAAATTTGAATGTCTCAAGTCAAGAATCCCTGCTGACCTGCTATCACTGCTAGGAAAAGTAGTCTTGGTGTACTTTCCCAAAGCACACCCCCTGCAAACATCACTATGCTCTGAGTTGAACTCGGGTAAACCTGTAACCATATGTCTCAACAACCCCAAAGCTGGATGATGCAAGTGAGCCATCCTCCTATGCCAAAGCTCACAAAGCTCATTGTCGCTGCTATGTGCCAAGGCATGCTGAGGCTGAAATAGGAGCCTGTATAGTTTCCCACATCTAACTCTAATGGCAAAATGAAGCAGATGGTCTTGCAGTTTTGGGAAACACATGCACATGTCCATTTAGGAAGGACACCCCAAGACCCCGATCCCCAATCATGGAAACTGAAACTAGGTTCTTTTTCAGCCTAGGTGCATACAGTACATCTCTCAAAACCATGGGACTCATGGACTCTCTCTGAAAGGTAATGGTCCCATGCCCAACTGCTCTGACAGCTGAGTCATCTCCCAACACCACCTCCACATCAGTATCTGTCTGTGAAAGCTCGGAGAACATCTCTCGAGCACCTACCATGTCGCTCGAAGCTCTGCTATCAATATACCAAGTGCTGGAAGTAGATGCACTATAGGAATGGTCTGTCAACAAGCAAAACTCCCTCTCTCTATCAACATCCGCACTGGTGATAATAGATGCTCTCTCTCTATCAATATGTCTAGTGCACAGAGAAAACTCTCTTTGAAATCTCGCTTTAAAATCGTCAACCTCTGCTGAAGCTGTTGTCTGCTGCTGCTTCTTCTTCTTCTTGTTTTGACACTGCCCAGCATAGTGTCCCATCTTCTGACAAAGAAAGCACTTTACAGTGCTCAGGTCCTTTTGCCCATCCTACTGCTTGGCCCCACCCTTCTTTGGACCCTTCTTGTTCTTCTTCTTCCCCTTTGTTGTCAAGGCCACATGCTCCACAAACACAACCCAAGGCTTTGACACCCCATTCATGGCTGTCCACACTAGCTTTGCATTAGGAACAAGCTCCCCAATTGCTGCAAGCTTATCTCTCACCTAAGAGATCCTAGTAAGGTAAGACAACATAACCTCTCTTTTGACCATCCTGATACTCTTCAGCTTCTCCCTCAAAACCATTTTCCTATTCTCGTTTGAACTCTGAAACAAGCCGGTCAAAGAACTCCACATTTCATGTGCACGATCCTTCCCTGAAATGTGTGGAATCATATGGTCTTTAAAACAACATCTAGGATAATCCTCCTCGCCTTAATATCTTTCTTGTTGAAGGCAGCCAATGCTACCACATTAGTGGAAGCGGGAATATCAAGGGGATTAGTTGGTAGTATTTCTGATTACCTCCTCCCACAACTCATTTTCCTCCAACACAAGCAAAATCCTAGATTTCCACGGAATAAAATTCCTAGCCCCATCAAGCTTATCCTCCATTCTCAGACTAGTAGAAGTCATATTTCTCAAAGAACAAGTTTCAACAAAATGCTGTTACTGTCAAAAGAAAATTTCTGAAATATGGAAATTACTTTTCTATCTGCAAAAATTAATTTTCTGCTCCACTCAGCTCTGATACCATGTAAGTTTTTCTCAGTTTCAGCCACCGGTTTAAATGTAAAAAATTATCTCGGTTTAATGCCCAACCCAGAAATGCATAAGGCTGGAAATTACATAAAATTTCAGGCAGAAGTAAACACTGCTGTAACTCAACTTTAATGATAGAAAAAAATTAAATGCACACCATGAAATTTTCAGATAGTAATTTTTGGCAACTTCCCCAGGAAAAACCCACAAGGGGAAAACTGTTAGGAGAGAGAATATTTTTATTATCAGGAAATTTATAGCAAAACTCAGAAAATTTCAGACCAACTTATCTCAACTCAAAAGAGAAAATTTTTGCCTCGTTTTTCGTGCCAAACAGGAAAAATCAAACTCAGATTTACCTCTGTTTTTTGCCTCGATTCCTGTGCTGTTGTATGGACTGTATTGTACGGACCTCAAAATCCGTGCCCATGATTTTTTCCTCGAAAAGCATGCCTAGAAATTTGCCTCGAAAATTGTGCCTACTGTATTGAAAACCGTATTGTACGGACCAACAATAAATGCTGCTGCCCTCTCCTCGATTTTCATTCTCTCTTTGCTGCTGTCCTTTCTCTCGATTTTCGTGCTGCAAATTTGTTCTCTTCTTAGAAAAATGGAAACCTTCTCTCTCAGCTGTCTCCTTCACTTCAATCTGCAAAAGTGACCGAAATGGCCTTTCCTTGCCTTTTTGGTGAGAACTCTAGGGTTCATCTAATCCAACGATGGAGATTAGATTAGATTAAATGCTCACTTTAAATCTCATAAATATTAAATTCACTCACCCACTTAAATTTATCAAAAAGTGACTTTATTCTCTAAAGTCATATTAAATGCTCATCTCAAGTCATTTAATGCAAGGGTCACTTTAGTTTCCTCTTTTAAGTGACTAAGGCTAAAGTCACCTAGGGAAACACTTTCCTAGGTACAAAAATCAACAGTGCTCCAATTAAAGTAATGTGAAGTTGAGAAGGAAGATGATCAACTCATCCTTTCCATCTTTTCGAAACTTGGCCTAGACTACTCTGTTTTTGTGTCTACCTTTCATACTAGAAAGCTTACAATTCCAAATTGGAGGATGTCGACCCTCAATGCATTCATTGAGTCTCCCACCAATGAGCATGGCAAGCTTGTTCAAATGGGAATCATCAGATCCTCTAAAGATCAAGAGCCTTGTTTGCTGGAGGACCCAAAGCTTCGAATGTCAAAGGGAAGCAAAAGAAAGAGAAGAGTAAGGTTGAGTCTCCTAAGTAGAAGGAGTAGTCAAATGAGTCCTCAGGTTCGAGGAGAAACCAACAAAAGGGCAAAGAAAAGACTATTTGCTCTTACTATGGAAGAGGCTTTCATCCTGAAAGCTCTTGCATGAAGAGAACAATTGATCAGATGGCTCTTCTCCTTGAGCAAAATAACATCACTCTTCTAGCTTGCGCAAGGAAGACTGACTATGGAGAAAAGACTGAAGATCATGATGAGAGATGCCATGCACTGAAGGCTAGTTGTTCAAAAACACATGCTTTCCTCATTGATTCGGGAGCTTCCAATCATATAGTTGCATCCAGAGAATCATTCTCTTCATTACAGTCTACTGATGGTCCGAGCATTCACATGGGTGATGACACCCAAATTCGAGCTTAAGGGAAGGGTTCTATTAAGTTAAAACATGGAAAGTTCAATGATGTACTCCATGTTCCCTCCTTAGCTGCAAATTTGGTATTTGTTTATCAGATGACTCACACTGGCCCACCAAAGCGAGTGGTATTTGGTCCTGACCAATGTTATCAGAACCGGACCGGTCATCGAACCGGCGAAGCCCAAAATGTGAACCGGACCGGAACCGGAAAAAAAACCGAGTAAAAAACCGGCTGACTAAAAAATACATAAAATATTCATATTTTGTAAAAAAACATATATATTCATGTGCATACATATGAATCCAAACCATTAATACACAAATATGCAAAGTTTCTCATATATATAGCAAATATGGGTGCAAATATCCAAAATAGCACCTAGTGCAATACATTTGTGAGGTTCTGAACCAAAGTACATCAACAAAGAGGCTCTAAATGGCCCCTACAATCCAAAAATAAACCATAGTACTAATGAATAACAATAAAGTGATCATATGGCACTACCCTACTAGCCACTACTTAGTACTACTAGAGTCTAGTAGTCTACTACTCATCATCGTCCTCCTCATCGTCATCCTCATCCTCTTCATCCTCTTCAGGAGTGGGATTTTGAGCCCCACTTGATTCCCCTGGCCCTGAAGATGGAACCTCTGGAGGTGGGTCCAAATCCAACCAAGAAAGGTCTTCATTATCAAATATTGGTGCTTGAGTCTCCACAAATTCTGCACAAAAGCCTTCAATAACCTCCAAAACAGTCCACGTAATAGCTCCAAACGTGCTGCAAAATATGATGCTTCTAATCTCCTACACACTTGACTATGCCCAACAAGTTCTTGGAAACCACCGGTAAAACTCAGCTGCAAAAGACCACACAACTGCCCAACGAACTGTGCTCTCAAGATTGCCAAACTGATTGCAATGAATAGTGTGAGAAATGTAGGGGGTGGGGGGGTCTTTAAAGAGTGTTAGGATAGGCTTAGGGTTAGGTTAGGTGTAGTTGTTTAGGTGTTTTTTTGTTTTTTTTTTAAAAAAATTAAAAAAACGTGGTCCCCAGCTCGCGGCCGTACGGCTGCCTCTGAACCGGCCGGTTCAGAGGCCGGTTTGGACTTTTTTCCGGTTTTGCAAATTTTTTTAAGGAATCGGACCGGCTGACCCTGTGAACCGGTCAGACCGGCCGGTTTTGCCGGTTCCGGGCCAATTCTGATAACACTGGTCCTGACTTAGTGGAGATCACAGATATCTCAACTGGGAACATTATAGCAAAGGGTGCTGCAAACGATGCCTCCAAGGCATATGAATTCTCACACTTTCTGCCATACTCAGATCCAGTGCACTCTCAGCTGCCATTTGAAAGGGAGGTAAAAATATTCTATCTAGTCCTTTTAATAATGTTTCCATTGGTGTTTCAGATTCCGAATCCGAAGCAGAAGACTCAGTTGAATCAGTTTATGAAATTGAAGATGAACTTCACAGTGATCCATATCCAAATCCAGTCCCTACTCCCAATCCTAGGCCCAAATGGGCACAAAAGGTTATTGGGGCAACTGGGAAGATGATTGGAAATCCATTTGAGATAAAGAGGACAAGAAATCAGTTTCAGAAAGAGAACCTTGCGCTATGTCAAGCAAGCTCACTTCCTTTAGAGAGATGCAACAAACTCCCAGTGAGATGCTACATGCTAAGGGCTAATCAACTACACTGCTCTGAGAAGAACAAAGTGGATCGTGTCTCTCTTCCTCCAAAAAGAGACAAGGGTAACATTCCTCCTTCTTTCCATCATCAGATTGGAAGAAGATGGAGAAATTCACATGCTAGGCCCTAGGATACCTGTGCACAGAAGAACAAGCATGCTGCTTCGCTACACCACAGAGATGAAGGGTGCAACAATATTTTCTCAAGTTTCTTATTCAAGAGGAATTTTTCTCTTGATATGAAAGCTTGATCCTGATTGTACCTGCTTAGTTTGAAGGGGGTATTTTTCCCATGAGGTCTTTCCTTGTTTCCTTGGTTGTATTAAGCAGTTACTTTTTGCATTTAGGTTGTAATGGCTGACCTTTGGTATTAGTTACCAGGGCCCAAGTTATCCAAAGTCATGTTTAAAGGGGGGTGTTGGGATAAATAATCCTCCCTTTGGCTAGATCAGCTTAATTTACCACTTATCCTAAGTTCTTGACTCAAATATATGACTGCATCATCAATCATGGAGCCTAACTGAGTCTTCTCCCTCAATCGGGGAGACTAACTGAGCCTCCTCCTTCAATCTAGGAGAAAATCTGGGTTGATCTACATGACATAAGCGCCCCAATCAATTAACTAAGGTTGTTTCACCTACCTTTCAGTTAAACTGAAGTTGTAGAGGCGCCTCCCTCATTATTTTGCCTATTTTTGGTAAATTCCAGTTAACTAGAGTGATTAAAGGCGCCCCCACCTAGTTTTGGTGACTCAGTTCAGTGAAGTTTAGTTCAACTCACCTAACTGAAGTTAGATATGCGCCCTCACCTACTAATTGACATGTAGTTGAGTTCTATTCAGTTAGACTCGGTATAAACTGCCTCCGAGTCAGTTAGAGTCAATTAAAGTTGTGTTAAATGGTTAACTGATGTGTCGAGTGGTGTCTAATTGATAGCTAAGCCACTCTCATGAACCCAATTCGAACTACCTCTCATGGATTCAAATTGTCTGGCTATTAATGCCATTGTATTGCATTGTAACAATTATCTTCACTACTTCTGTTAATGATAAGCAATTATACAGCTGCAACTCTTTATTGCATTGTTTCATATCATTTTTGAGTAAAATTAATCTGTGAAATCTATTGTGAGTTTTTGTCTTGTTTCTTAAATTGTTGTGACTCCAATTTTATACTTTCCACATGAGACAAATGAGATCTTATTTGACTTTTGACTTTTGTCCTTTTGTCCTTGTCTTTGTTTGGGCATTTTGTTGCATCGTTAAGAAATACAACTTTAAGCGAGAATTTGATCACTCAACACATAGGAAAAGTGGGTCCCGGGGTAAACAAGACACCCTGAGTGCGAAAATGAGCATGCCCACGCCAAAATCGGGCTCCAGGCCACATGTTCATTACAATTTGAAATTTCCCATTTAAACCATTAAAAAATGGCTTAATTTTGCGGGTATTTTTTTCAGAAATTAAAAAAAAACTTAGGGGGACCTAGTACATGTTCATAATGACTCAAAACAATGTCTAGCATGCTTATATACATTGACACGTGAACTTTAATAACCTCCCAGGATTTAACCACGAAGACGACCATTCCAACTTTGGAGGAGCGGTGAAAAACTCAAAAATTATACATCGCTTATTCAACATTGTATAATTGACAAGGGAAAAAACAACTTGGAATGATTGGCTTGACATCGAAGTCCTAGGAAGCCAAGCCCTTTACAAACAGTTTGCCACGCTATGACATTTATTACAATATCCCCGCAGGGTATGAATATGTAATTATTGAAAAAGGGGCCCAAAAATGGCCTTGATGAACCATGGAACTCTTGAGCACTGATAACGAACAAGGGACATGTTCACAACTTCGGCGGATCACTGGAAATCCACTTAAGTGCAACTTTAGTGGATAACATCTGGCTCCAATTGCGGGACATGTGCTTGATTTGGTCCTCAGGCAAGGAGAGGATACGAGAACTCCATAATCTTTGGCTTTTTATAATCTGTAAAAACATCTCAACTTGACAAAAAAACCTTAGTAGCACAAGCTTTATATAAAAATCAAATGAACCATAAGTTGCATTATTGAAAATAAAAACTAATTAATGAAAATAAAACATTGTTTCTAAGTACACAAAAGAAAATGCAAAATGTAAATGCTCACTTTAAGAAGCTTATTTTCCTACTCTAAACATGGCATAAAAAGGTTAGGTGTAATCAAATATCCAATGTAGCCACCTAAGCATTTGATCAGCTTCAATGTTTTTTGCCTTGTCTTTGGTTACCAGCCAAAGTAAGATGACATTTTAAAATAAATGCAAACCTGCATGAAACTTCAAAATGGAGGGCTGGACGAGAGATTATAATCATGGAGAAGGTCATTGAATCGCTTTCAGAACTGCTTTCCAAACTGGCAAGTCCTTTTGCAGGCTTCATCTATCCAAGATTGGATAGGACTGATTTACAAATTCGTATGATCATCATACTCCTCCAAAGGGCTCATCTGCTGATAACTCTGTGTGTAAGCCCCAAACTGCTCCAAATCATAAAGAACATTTGTATGTGAAGACGATGGCTGAAAAAAATCTTCAACTAGCTGCACCCAATCTGATTCTTCACTATATTGCTTCTCCAAGTCCTCATTATAGTTACTCAAATATAACTCTGATTACTCATTAGAAAATTCTGAATGCTCTTCCTTACAACTTTTATAAGTCTCGGAATAAACACTCCCTTTACTAGACGTATCATAGATTGGACTTCCACAAATTTCAGAATAGACACTCCCCTCGCTGGACCATTTATGGAGAGAGATAAAGGGCGCATGCATGCACCATCATTAGTTTAGTTCTTGTTTAGATGTGTTTTGTATTTAGCAGTTCAATTCTATTTCTGAGTTTGCTTGAGTTAATAGATGCTTGAATAGTTAGTTAGGGCGCTTTGCATGTGAAAAGTCTCCAAGATTAGCTGGTGTGCAGATCCCTGGAAGAGATGTGCATACATGCATACTTCCACTCTCCTACGGGTGCACCTTCCTAGGAATAGTTTTTTCATGCAGGATGAGGCCCTTAATCCTATGGCTAGGGATAAATCTAGGGTTTGGGTTTATTTCGCTTAAGGCGCTGCGATGCAGGTGTCTAGATTCTTTGTACTTGCTAGTTTATATAGAAGGCATGGGTATATGTTTTAATTCATTCATGTTTTTAGAGTAGAAGCATTGGTGAATGGTAGAGTTTGAATCCTTCAGGGTATTTCTTGATTTCAAGAGTAATAAACAATATTGTGATTTAAGTTTTAGATTTGTGTACTGTTTATTACTTTCTTCAATGGAACGTGTTTCAGTATCTAGTAGATTTCAGATTGTAGTTCTGATATAGTTTTAGTAACTAGTAATTTCAGATTGTAGTTCCGATATAGTTTTAGTTTTCTATTTTATTAAGCAAGCATGTTAGAAATTAGAGTAGCATTATTACCATGTGTTTAAGAATTTCAACATGGTATCAGAGCGGTGTATCTAAAGCCTTCTAGAGTTATGTATATGGAGACATTAGCCTTGAGAAAAGGAGCATCATCAAAGGGTTTTAGTGGGTGGTATGTGTAGGCTTTAGTGACTAAAGTAGATATGTGCCAGTGATTGGCATGTGAGCCCGAGAAGGGTTGTGGGGTGTGCAACCCTAGTTGATCCAATGAGTGGAGTCTGAAGCTTGTTCAATGGAGTTGCTTTAATGGCCATTACAATTATGGGAGAGAGTCACTTGTTGGAGGGTGACTCTAACTTTGTGCCATGGAAGTGTAGTCTATAGAACCTCCTAAAAGCAATGAACCTTTGGTACCTTGTGGAGGAGGTCAAACCTCCTATAGATCATAGAGATTTGGCAGAGTACAACAAGAATGTAGTGAATGCGAAGCAAATCTTGTTGGATTCGTTGAAGGATCATGTGATCCCTCATATCATGAAGAAGAGCAGAGTGTGAATGTATCCAGGAATATGCCCCTGAGGAACAAGCTCACCATGACCCGCATGTGCAAGACAAATACAATAGCTGTCTATTTGATCTAAGTCACCTCACACGAGAACATGTGACGCAGAAATAAAAGTATCCAACACGACATGAAGACTTTAGAAACAAGACATGGGGACAAGTTTATTATATATATATATTAAAAAATGACTATATATATGAAATATAGACAAAGATCCAAATATTTTAAAAACTAGAAGATTTACAAAACAATTAAAATCCCTTGAAATCTTGATTTTACCTTTCACCTACAAAATGATAGATCGTGACAACCCTTTCCCTATAGCTAAAAGTGAGAAAACACAATGATTTTTTTTGTAGAGTGGGACAAGTCTAGGGCACATCTTTGGCAAGTGTCTTATTTTAGGACATGTGCCAAACAGATGTTGGACACGTGTCTTAGCGTATATGTGTGTTACAGGTGAAATACCAGTGTTACACGGGGACTCGCCCCCCTCGCTCCCTGCGCCCCGGGGGCTCCTGGGGAAACGTTTCCCAACGTCCCCAAATTCAGGAAACTCTCGAAAACGCACAAGGGGACGCGTTCCCCCGTTCTGCATCGTGCTCCGGTGAAGGGGGGCTCCCACACGCCCCCTCTAGAAACTGGGGGGCTCCTAACGCACCCCATGATTTTCCCAATTTCAGTTTAAAAAAACAAAATGTTAATTTTAATTGTTGTTTAGTCTCTATTTAAGGCTTAGTTTTTAGTAATTTACTATTTCACTATTTTAGCATGCAATATCATTGATTCAAGTTTTCAATTACAATGACTGAAATTAGAAATATGAATATCAAGATTCAAATGACAAACTTGAAAATTATCATGATGAATTGTACAACGTGTTTGTATTATTAATTTGCTACATTATGATTTACACTGCACAATGATAAACTTAGTATTTACTATTTATTATTTACTTTTAGTAGTTTACATGGGATGAATCATTGAATTGTTATCGCTGGGATTTAATAATTTATAATATTAATTTTTATTAAGACCTGGACGTCCCCCTGCCCCCCACCCCCGAATTTCGCTAAAATTTGGGGGTCGTCTCCACACGTCCCCAATGTGCGTTTCCCCACTCCCGCGTCCCGGAAACTTGGGGAAACATTGTGAAATATAGACATAGAGCCCTAAGGTACTTGTCTTGTTTCACAATATCTGATAAAGCTAGTAGAGTGAAGTTATTGACATGGTGTAGTTGGTGATGAAGTTAAAGATGATAAGCTAGTTCAGATTGCTTTGATTTGCAACAATTTATCTTGGCACAACTTTGATTAGGTAATCTATGGTTGGTAAGGTTAACTTCTAACAATGGTGGGATGCTTTCATTTGAGAGGAGACGAGACTAGAGCAAGTATCAACCAGTTTACAAGAATGGAGATGATGTACAAGACCTAGCCGTCATAGGTCGGGTGAGGACACTGAGTAGGAAAGGAGGAATCTAGAGGGGCAGAAGGGCAAGGAGGAAGAATTAGGTCTTAATGTAGTGGCAGAAATATTAGATTCATATCAAGTACTTTAGATGTGACAAGCATGGTTGGTATGCCTCTCAATGTTTGGAGAAGAAGGGAAAGGGTAAGTAACAACAACAATAATAGGAGCTTGTAGGGAGTAAAAATTGTTATGGTGTGGACAATTTGATTACCAAGCTATATACACACTTTGCCATTGTGTCTAGTCTTTCCATGTACACTATTTCAGGGCTTGGATGGTATGTGCAGATGGAGTTTTGAGACATGATTTATGACACAGATCTTCAACATGTTTCAAGAGCAACATGGAGGAATGCTTGTGGACTAAGTTGTTGGGAGCGGGGAGCGGGAGCGGAGCGAAAAACAAATTTTCAAAAGCTCCTGTTTCGGGAGCATTTTTTTTATTGTATATATTTTAATATATTTTGATGGATTTATATCTAAAAACATGTAGGATGTTGAATTAGCTATAGAAAACATGGATTAAACCATATAACATCAACAACTTTTATAGGAGCTTGGCAAAGAAGGGAGGTACCATAACATTGTCATCAAATTATCAACCTAGTATAGGAGCTTTTAGTATAGGAGAGGTAGGGAGCGCCTTGAGAGCGTTCTGGGAGCGAGCTTTGGGAGCGAGAGTGAGGAGAGGTGGGGGGGGCCTCTCCCACACAACAGAGCTTGTGGAGTTGGTTGATGATGCCATGTATCCTATAAAGGGATTGGACTTCATATCTTTCTGGATGCCTTCAAGTGATGTTCTTGAGTTAGATGTTGCCTTGTATGTTCTTGATTTAGCAAAGAGTCCGCTTTCAATTTCTTGCATGATAGCAACCACGGATTTGTTTGTGTTTTGGCCAGAGTAGTGGTCTTTACAGGATACTCACATATTCAATTGAGAGTTATGTCAGAATGCCATGATGGGGGGGGTTTCTCCATCCTTGAAGAGACAATTACAGAATTGACTGTGGAATTGGTAATTGATTCCTTTATTGTAACTGATGGGAATATGCAGGAGTACCAAGATAAGGTTGTTACAGAAGGATATTCCATCAGCGACAGGTAGCTGACCTTGGTGAGACTTTTTTCTCCACTTGTCAGGGGATTTTCCTTGCAAAAGAGAGTTTCCCCCGATTGGTTGATGCTTGCACCACTAATTTTGGATTTCATATTAGTGAGATTTGTACTAATGTTAGGTTGCTCTTATTTTAAGGCATATTTCATTTCGTTATTTGATAGATTTTATACACTTGTCTTGGCCTTGTATACTGATGAGTTCATTTCAAGGATTGTTGTTGGCTCAAGAAATGCAAGTCGATGACCTTATTGTCATAGGAGACTCAGAGCTCATAGTCAATCAAGTTAAATATATGTTGTCAACAAGGGATGCTTAAAGGTATAGACACCGGGATGCTGGTGGTGTCCGTAGGAATAATGGGGGATTACTTGAGTTTTCTCTAGTTGTAGGATGTCCCAAATGCATGATGTGGTGTGATGAGATTTTAAACAGTGAAGATGGAATGGGGGACATGCTGGAATGTCTAATGAAATGTAAGTATGTCTACTGAGATGTTGTAAGATGTTATGATATTCTAATTAGCAAAGAAGGCATACTTCTCTTTGTAACTCTCTATCTTATGTAAAAGGAGTTATCTGACCCACATGCATCATGGAGTAAAATTCTCCTATTACCATTCTTTATATAAGAAGGGTGGAAAATCATTTATCCCACATATGTTATGGGATGTAAATCTTCCATACGTCTAGCTATATAATAGAGGTGAAGGAGACCCTTTGGGCATATACATAGTGCTCAATGAAAAAGCTATTGTGAAATATTGTAAAGCTATGATATAAGCATATGTGGGGGTGCTCAAGATTGTAAGAGTTGGAGTTTTCTGAAGAACAAAGAAGATCAAGCCTTCCTGTGGATGTTTCCTCATTTGGGGTTTTACCATGTAAATCTGGTGTACTCATTTCTCTTCCCTTTCCTCTCTTACTTGTGCTACTGTTTATTTGATGTTTGTGTAGATGGGATATTAGATTAGTTGATTGTGATTTACATGTTAGTTATCGATTGTTCTATGTTAATGCATGTTTCTCAATAGTTAACAAGACAAAGGAGGTTGGCAGGTTGTTGATGCATTGTTCCTTTTATAAAGGTTTTTCATCTTGAAGATTCTAAAGAGAGTTCAGAGTACAAAAGCAGTGATAGTGATTCATGTTTCTTCAAGTTCGTTGATGGGAAACCGTTTGACCAGTCACCAAGCCCCTAACAAAGGGGAGATTCTAGATACTGAAGAAGTATCTTGTGTTTGGCAGAGAACACATTCCTTGGTAAGAGGGACTCTTGGATTTTTGGTGTCTTAGAATGTATCCAGCAGAACACCATTAATGGCAGCAGTGAGCAGAGAAGATCTTGACACATTTAGAGCAGTTCCACACAACAGTGCCTACAACAGCCTTAATGAGAGTAGCAACAGTACGCCCTCCTTCAGCAGTTGTGTACAGCAGTGAATGAGGGCACATAAGCATTTATGGAAGAGAGAGAGAAGGCACATGCATGCACCATCCTCAGTTTAAACTTTAGTACACTTTTAGAGACGTATTATATTTAGATGTTCAGTTCTATTCTGAGTTTGATTAAGTCAGTACTTGCATACACAATTAGTTAGGGCACTTTGCATGTGGAAAGTTTCCCTAGAAGAGAGAGATGCATGCATGCATATGTCCACTCTTCTCTTAGGAATAGTTTTTTCATGAAGGATGAAGGTGCTAATTCCAAGGCCAGGAATAGATCCAGTGTGTAGGTTTATCAAATTATTTCAGTGAAGGTGCTGTTGAATGTTTCCAGGTTCATTGTACCTTCTTGTCTATAAAGGAGAAGGCAGGGGTATAAGTTTTAAATTCATTCATTTTTTCAGAGTAGAATCAGTGGGTGGATGGTAAAGTTTGAAGCTTTCAGTGTAATTCCTGTTTTCAAGAGTAATAACCAGTATTGTGATTTAAGTTTCAGGTCTGTGTGCTTTCTATTACTTTCTTCAGTGGGTTGTGTTTCAGTATTTAGATTACAGTTTTGACAGAGATTTCAGTTTTACTTTTTTTTAGCCAGGTTAAAAATCAGACTAGGATTGTTACCATGTGCTGAAGAATTTCGACAAGTCTTTGTAAGATTCATGGAAATAATGATTATGAATTAAATTTGTTTATAGAAATATTATGCAAACTGCAGATAGTTTTCAAGATTTTGAACTGTTGTTGAATTTGATCACATTCGAAACATCCATTTACATTAATTAGCCAGATAGATGTACAATTTTAAGAATTTTGCAATTTTCTTTATTTAAAATATTGGAGAATATTGCAATGTTCACAATAGATGGTCATTCTAATATATTTTGACTTTTTCTTTTCCAGTTGACAGCTGACATTCACGAGGAAGTTGATAGTCAAAACCGGTCATTAGATCGCATGGTATTTAAATTGTTTTATTGCTATCTTATCCACGAGATATTCTGCTTTCAGAAAGAAGTATATCTATTCCTTTTGGAGATCAGTATTTGTCAAGGGTGTTGTATCTCACATATTGAAATTTTGATTAGCAATTGACTGGAAAGTGATTATCGATGTTTTAGGGCAATGATATGGATGCATCAAGAGGGATATTATCTGGAACCATGGATCGATTTAAGAAAGTCAGTATTCATGTATCTGCTCATTTTTAATGTGAAGTTCAATTAATAAAGCATAACTTGTTCATAGTTTCAACTTTTCAAGTATGTTGAGGAAAATATATTTAATCACCAAACCTAACTTTTGCTTCTGGATATATAATGCAGGTGTTTGAAACAAAGTCAAGTCGAAACATGATTACATTGATCACATCCTTTGTGGTGTTGTTTCTTTTGATATATTACTTGACAAAGTAATGATATTCCAGAATGTAAATCTTGAGAATGTTTCCCTTGTTGGTGAAACTGTCATGTATTTGTTGCTATCTTATGATTTATCGCAGTGGAGGAGATACACTTAGTATGAAAAATGTGCATCTTCTGCCTCTAGGCAAGGTAATTGCAGAGGTTGCATGTTTTATTAGCAATCATCAATATCATCTGTAAATTTGGTCTGTTGCTATTTGATATGTTGGAGCAAGTTGTGAGAACGCTTTGGTCTGATTTTGCACAAAATCTATACTCTTGTAGTGAACATATTTCTGTATGTAATTAATATTTACGTCAAATGATCTCAAGCTTGTATTGATTGCCTTTGTAACTGCTCATTTGATGTAGAGGTTGGTTGTGAAAATCTTTGTTTAATTGTTGTGTACAATGGATCTCCTTTTGAGTAGTTTTATTATAAATGATTTGTTAGTGATGAAACACCTGAGGGGTGTAGTAGAAAAATGTGGAATTCATACTTCAATAAAGTGCAAGAATGTTAGGCTGCTTTGTTTTTATGTTTTCCCTCTTGTTTTGTAGTGCCCAGATTTTTGTAAATAGGCTGAAATACCTCAAAAAGTGTTTGATGTTATATTGCTGGTCATTGTCTGGAGAAGTAGGAAAACGCTGATTGAGGTGTACCGATTAAAGATCATTGAATAAATCAAAATATGGGCATCACTTCAAAATACTGAGTATGCTAAATACAAGGTGGACATGTTTTACTGCTGGGGAGAAAATGCATCAAGAGTGCACTTGTAAGGTGGTACTGTATTGTGGAGGTGAGTACCTGAAGAAGTTAAGCCCAATTTGCTAAGTTGCACTGAAACAGATACGGGGAGGGAAACAAATACAACAAATTTTGAAAAATGTTGGATACGATACGACAAAGAAACGACAGCATATATAAGGAAACGACAGATTATATATATATATATATATATATATATATAAGGTCACGAGACATACATACTTTAGATTACCATTCATCAATTAGTTTTAAAGGTAGTCATGTCATTTATAACAATTAAAATTAACAAACTCAAATATTGTCTTAAACAATATTATTCTATCTCAAGTGCCATAGATAAGTCACCCACTGGCAAGCATTTAAACAAGAACATGTCAAGTGCTTCTAAACATCATTTCAAACCCTAAAATTACTTGATAGACGTATCCAAATGTTACGATCTAACAAATATTACATTGATTGCAACTCTAGAAAAGTGTTGAAATTTGTGATTAAACACAATTTTTGAAGTAAGCCAGAGACTCAACTATGCTGTATTTGGGTTTGTCCACTCACTGGTGAGACTATCAACTAGGCAAGTGAGAGTCGATTGACCAACTGACTGGTTCAAGAAGTGACTAACCCACTGGCTCATAAAGGGCCTAAATTCACAGGATTGTATATGATTTGTAACCGACTTGGATATTCAAATTTGACATAATCAACCATGTTTTAAGGAGATTAATTAAGCACTCAAGTATAAATAAGTGAGCTCATGTTTTAGTGCAACTTAGGTGTGACTGTGATGACATGCAATATTGAACTCTATGCCATAAAACTATCTCTAGACACCAATGAGTTCTTTTGGATATGTTGTTTGCGTTTTATGGTTTATACTAATAAAAATGCTTGAATTAAGATTAAAATATCACATGCAGAATTGGCTAAACGACGCACCATCATAATTCTCTCCATGACATAAGGATAGAGACATGAGTGTACTAGCAATGGAGTAAATAAGGCCATAGGTCAAGGGTTCATACTAAATTCAAAAAGGAAAAGAAGAAAACTGAAGCTTGTTGGAAGATTATTGGAAACATGTGTTAGTTTATGTAACCCTTCATAATTGTAGTACGCTATTTTGTATGGCTAAAGATGCCATTGCTATTTTGATATGCAAGTTGTTTTATCACATATGCAAGTCATTGGGGTTTATTTGAAACGGAGCTGTGAGGAATTGACAAAAAAACTGAAATATATAAATAAATAAAAACTCATTGTACTTCTACACTAGGTTGTGAAACTAACACTATAGTAGACAAGCATTTGATATAATGAAATGTCCACAGATCAATGATTTTTTGAACCGACGGTAAGCCTCTATCAATTTTGGAAAATTACAATGAAACAAAATCCAAGAGACATAAAATATCAGATTACCATTCACCAATTTCGGATTAAGGTTTTGCTCTTGATTTATAAGCTTTGAGGTTTTATATCTAAGTTTTGATGTTCAATTTAGGGTTAGGGTTTTATAGTTTTCCTTTGGGGTTATTTATTTGTTTATTTTCATGTCAAAAAATCACTATTTCTAGTAAAAAAAACTTGCCTTGTAGCAACTGAAACGTTTCAGAAAACCAAGAAATTGCTGGAAACGTTTCAGGAAACGACTGCAAACTCTGGAAAATTTTCAGGAAACGACTAGAAACGGTCTAGAAACGTTTTTGATTTTTGGATATGGCTTGGAAACGTTTAAGTGCCGTTTCCAAGCCGTATCCCCTCAGTTTCAGTTTCTGAAACGGGGAACGGTGTTTCCCCTCCCCTTCATAGACGTTTCCTGTAACTTAGCCAAATTGTTTTACTACCAAGCATGGAAGCAATTGCAAGCAATGACATAGGAATGCATTAAGTATAAGTTGGATATGCAGAGTCAAAATTATGGCTGGGTACATGATCACTGCAGGCTACTTGAGGGGCGTTAAATTAGATAGATGTTGTTGCTATGCATTAACACAAAAATGTCAATATAATATTCATATGCAGTAAAGAGCGAGAAAGATGTCAATGGGGTTTGACTATATTAATCGTGAAAAATGTTATTCAAGTTTCTCATAACACCTTTTGAGTTGAACACACAAGGAAATTAATAGGCATGGGTGGCTAGCAGTTCCTGGTGTCCTTTCATTCTTGGTCCTAGGGATGGCAACGTTTTTGGATATAAGGTTTTGTATAAAGGTTTGTTGGGTAGTCTCTTTTAAGGACCCTCTATCATTATGTATGGATCTATTTTACCCCAGGATATATTGAGCATTTCAAAGTGTTGTGCTTGTGCTTATGCTATATGGCTAGGTTTCCTTCTAGCACTAGCCTAAGCACAAGCACACCAACTTCATAAATAACACGAGGTACTTTCATTTTTGGTCTTGGTGTTATTCACTGTAGCACCAAACCAACTTGGCCTTTTTTGGCACCATTAAGCTAGGATCTCTTCAACATATAAGATATTTTTCTTGTTCTAGAAGCACAAGAACAAGGACAACTAACTTCATAGTGAACATTAGATTTGTTCATTTTTGGTCATAACACTACAATTCGACCATTTTTTGTACCATTAAATTAAGATCTATTTAAACATTTAAAAGGTATTTTTTTGTGTTTATGCGAGATTTTTTTGCCTTCCTCTTAACGCTCCTAGATCTCATAGAGCCTTCTTCGACAATTCTATCTTGCTAGAACACAATCTTTTATATTGAAACAAACTTTTTCAGTTTCTTGCACTAGAACAAACAATGAAACAAATAGGCATGGGCAGCTAGAAGTTTCTAGTTTCTTTTCATTCTTGGTCCTAGTGTCGTCGAGGTTTTGGATGGTTAGTTCTATGGGATGTTTTGTTGGGTATTTTCTTGAAGGAACATGTTGTCCCCTAGTTTCCATTTGTCACAGAGACCAAATGTTGGGGCATAATGTATATGAGAGTCTCCCCTTGCTAGTCTAGGTATCCGAGCCCGTTCTCTAGCTAGAGGGGGGCACCCTAAAATAGTCTAAAGATATTCTGTCATAGAAGAACAACTTTTATCTATGAAGCTCAAATTGTTTTATTGTAGGGGTAGGGTGGTGCATGGTGAGTGCCTTTTTAATTTATTGGTATCCAAATATAAAGAGTTTGAGTTATAGTTTTGAGAGTGACCAAGAAGCCAAACAAGGGGATTCAATGATTTTAGCCAATGAATGATCTTTTGAGCCACATGCACTATACTTTGACGTTGCATGACAAATGGCTCAAGGAAAAATGGATTTGTGGTTAAGGGCGGGTTGTTTCTGAACTCTTTCCCATGGCTACAAACTCTAGAGACCATACTTATTGGGCACGTGAGATAGATCCAACTAATTTAAACCAGCTTAGATCCAAATCCTAGACTCTATCAAGCTTCGAGATTGATCAAATCTCTGGAGGTGCAAACCTCTTTTTAACACATCTTTTTATTTAAGGTCCACATAATATTTTTATTATTAATATTTAATATTATTTATGGCCGACATATAATATTTTTTATTTTGTTAGAAACGAACATTACAACATCTCCCCATACATGGTTTTAAAACCATATGCAAGGCCCTCCTAAAACCATGGGTTGTTTAGGAGGCCTTGCACATGGTCTTAAAACAATTTGCAAGGCCCTCCTAAACCATTTACAATAAAACCATGGGTTTTTTTGGAGGCCTTGCACATGGTTTTAAAACCATGTGCAAGGGCCCTCCTAAACCATGTACAATAAAACCATGAGTTGTTTAGAAGGCCTTGCACATGGTTTTAAAACCACAACAATTTTTTTGCACATAATTTTGCTTTTTATTTTTTATTATTTTGTTAGGTAGGAACATTACAACATCTCCCTCATATTGTGTTTTTTTTTTTACCCACTTTTTTTTTGCAAATAATTAATTTTTTTTTGTTTTGTTAGGTAGGAAGATTACAACATCACCCCCATATTAGGTTGTTTTTTTGGGCGACATTTATTTTGACTTATAATTAAAATTTTATTTTTTATTAATAAAAATAACGTTACAAGATTTCCCCCATATTGGGCTGTAGAGCGCCTCTCGGCGCAATGAATACCTGTTGGTTTATCTAATTCTTTTGTGTCAATGTATTCTAATTTGATAGCTTTTTGAGATACCTGTTCTCTTAGATAGTGATACTTGATTGGTATATGTTTTGTATTAGAATGCATGATAGGATTTTTATACATATTTATAGCACTAGTGTTATTACACTTGATCACTATTGGATGTTCATATTTTACAAGTAGATCTTCCAGGGTTTGTCTCATCCAAATAACCTGAGTGCAACATGAGGATGCAACAATATACTCTGCTTCTGTTGTAGAGAGTGAAATGGGGGATTGTTTTTTACTTGACCATGATACTAAACAATTTCCCAGAAAAAATGCTGCTCGACTAGTACTTTTTCGATCGTCAACACTTCCTGCCCAATCTGCATCAGTAAACGCCTTCAAGGTAGAGTCTTGTCCTTTCGGATACCATAACCCATACTCCATAGTACCTTTTATATATTTGAAAATCCTTTTTACTGCTGTTACATGTGTTTCTTTGGGAACTGACTGGAATCTAGCCACCAATCAACAGCTTGCATCACATCTGGTCTTGTGGCTGTCACATATAGTGGACTTCCAATCATGGATCTAAACATGGTATGATCTACTTCCTGAGATTCATCATCCTTGCTTAACTTGCAACCAGTGACCATAGGAGTACCAACAGGTTTGGAATCTTCCATTTTAAACTTTTTCAACATGTCTGTGATGTACTTGGTTTGAGAGATGAAAATTCCTTCGTCTGTTTGGTGGTCTTGTAATCCCAAGAAGAATGTCAATTCACCCAACATTGACCTTTCAAATTCTTTCTTCATTTAAGAGGCAAAGTCTACACTTAGGATTGAAGATTGCTTCCAAAAATGATAGCATCCACATAGACAACAACAATGATCATATTTTTATCTTCGATTTTTAGGTAAATATTACTTTTAGTGACTCTTCTTTTAAAACTTTGTTGTTTCAAGTAACTATCTAGTCTTGAAAACCATGCTCTTGGAGCTTGTTTGAGACCATAGAGTGCCTTTTTCAGTTTACAAACATAATCTTTGTTTCCAGACAAGAGAAACCCTTCAGGTTGTTCAATATACACTTCTTCTTCTAGTTTCCCATTTCAGGAATGCAGACTTGATATCCATTTGATATACTTTAAAGTTTTTATGGCATGATAATGCTAAAAAAATTCTGATTGCTTCAATTCGAGATACAGGAGCATAAGTTTCTTCAAAATCAATACCTTCCACTTGGGCATAACCCTTACAAACCAATCTTGCTTTGTTCCTTATTACTTGTCCATCTTGATTGAACTTGTTTTTGACAATCGATTCGGTTCCTACAATGTTCTTATCTTTAGGTCTTGGGACAAGTTCCCAGGTTTCATTTTTCTTAATATGATTTAGTTCTTCATTCATGGCTTTGATCCATTCATCACTTTTGCTGGTTTCAGTAAAGTTCTTGGCTTCTACTATTGAGAGTAGGGCTTGTTCCACATCTGGTAGTTGACTTTTTGTTTTGATTCCAAAATTTTTATCACCCATGATCTGTGACTCCGGATGATCCTTTTGTAACCTTCTAGGAGTTTTAGTGTTAGGTCTAGGGAAGTCTTCATCATCTTCTCGTGTATCTTCCTTCTCTTTGTCTTCTTCTTCATTATGAATGCTTTCGTCCTTTTGCAAATCTTTTATTTCATCATCGCATGTGTTCCCAATACTGTCGAGATTTTTCTCTTTCCTTGGTTTTATATCATCTACTTTTACACCTGCACTTTCTACAATTTTATGTAACCTTTTATTGTAACCCCTGTATGCCTTTTTGGTGGATGAGTATCCTAAAAAGATTCCTTCATCAGTCCTGGAGTCGAACTTTCCAAGGTCATCCTCGTTTCTTTTGATGTAACAATTACTACGAAACACTTTAAAATATTTGACTGAGGCTGGTCTTCCATACCACAATTCGTAAGGTGTATCATCCTTATTCACTATGAGTTGTCCTCTGTTAAGTGTGTAGACAGCTGTGTATACAGCTTCTCTCCAAAATGAATCTGACAATTTTGCTTCATTGAGCATAGTTCTGGTAGCTTCTTGGACTGTTCTGTTTTTTCTTTCAACAATCCCATTCCGCTGAGGAGTTTTTGCAGCTGAAAATTGCCTCTTAGTTCCATGACCTTCACAGCACTCATTAAATTCATTTGATGTAAATTCTCCCCCATTATCTGATCTAAGACACTTGATTTTCATACCAGACTCATTTTTAGCCACTGCCTTGAAGATTTTAAATTTTTCAAAGGCTTCTGATTTTTCCTTGAGAAATGCCACCCAGGTCATCCTTGTGTAATCATCAATGAGCAACATGAAATAGTGATCTCCTTGCAGGATTTTAGTTCTGGTTGGTCCACAAAGATCTTTGTATTATTTCCAGCTAGTGTGAGGTCATATGTTATTTTATTTTAAAATTGGCACTGGTTTGTTTCCCATGTTAACAATGTCTGCACACAGAGTTTAGAGGAACTATAATTTTAGGTAGATCTCTTACAGCTTCCTTTGTGCTTATTTTGGCAAGATTGTCAAAAGTTAAATGTCCCAGCCTTCTGTGCCATAACCAACTTTCATCTACCATACTTAAGTAACCTTGGTTTTCATTTTCCAATATGTATACATTGTTTGTATTTCTCATAGCAATGCCAACCACCTTTCCTGATTTCTTATTCTTGATTTCACATTTTTTAAAGTCGAAGATGCAAATGTGTGCTTCGCATGTTTGAGTTACACTGAGAAGATTAGGCTTGAGGTTTTCAACTATCAAAACATTTTCTGCTTTGATCCTGCTGTTGACAACAATTGTTCCTTTGCCGATTATTTTGGAGGACAGGTTGTCTCGAAAAGTGATTTTTCCCTTATTATGTTTTAGCGTTATGAATTTGCTTGGGTCACCAGTAATATGTTTTGAACAACCACTGTCCAAGTGCCATACGTTTTGGATTTCGGTTGCACATAGGGCAATCATGGGGGTTTCATTTTCTTCCTTTTCTCTCGAATATCTTTCTTGTTTGGTGTGCCGAGATTTGATTGCAACAATATTTCTTGTAGAAGTCTTCAGCTTACAGTCTCTTGCCATATGTCCATGGTTATTACACTTACATTCTATGTTATATATTTGGAGTAGTGTAAAAAGATTCTTATTTCCCTTCGACTTATTACTTGATGACTTCTTCTTGTATTCAAAAGCCTTTCTTTTAGTTCTGCAGTTTAAGGCTTTATGACCAAAATTGTTACAAGCAAAGCAGTGACCTAAAAAGATCTGTAGATATCTATTTGGTCTCTTGGGTGCTAGATTATTTCTATTTTTATCTTGTGAAATTAAGTCAACTTTCTTGCTTCTTTCCTTACAAAGCTTTTCTTACTTCCTTCTTGATTTGAGACAAGAAAAATATCTAGCTTCTTTTCTTTAACGAACCCCAAACCAGACCTATCACCTGATGGTCTTTGGCTACTCATAATTTAATCTAGAATCTTTGATCTATTCTCAAACTTTGATTTGATAAATCCTTCATCAAGATTTCTCATGAATTGCATGATTTCTTCTACAAGCTTTTCAGACTCCTATCACTTCTTATTTTGAACTGTAGGTTTAGGTCCTCCTCAACCTTTTGGGCATCTAAGAGTTGAGCTTCCAATTGGCTAATGATAAGATTTGATTGTCAGTTTTTTTCCCTACATTTCTCAAGGTCTTCAAGGGCGCTAACAAGTTCAGCACTTGGATCTACTTCTCATTCTACGTCTGAGTCACTATTTGAGGCTTGAGTGTCTAGACCCATAAATAAAAATTCTGTTTCTTCAACTTCGCTTCCATCTGAATCTTCACTGTCTTCCATGGTGTAAACAATTTTCTTTTTCACATAGGGTTTTTTCTTGTTTCCTGGTTTACCCATTTTGAATTTCGAAGTTTCCTTTTTTTCATTCTCATCTTGTTTAGTGTAGGTGCATTTAGAGGCAAAATGTCCAATCCTTCCACAATTAAAACACTTTAAAGGTAACTTCCCCTTGTACTTTCTAGTCCCTCTCTCAAGTTTATTAATGAAAAGGGCTTCCTCATCATTTGAGTTTTCTGATTGATTTTTTATGGAAGCTTTAAACGCTGCCTCTTTTCTTGAGGATCCATTTTGTCCTGTTCGCATCTCATATGCAGTGAGAATTCCATGTAACTCATCCATTGTTACATTTTTAAGGTCATCTCGTTCTTCTAAGGTGGATACCTTTGGGTCATATCTCATTGGTAATGTTCTTAGTACCTTGCTTACCACTTATTTTTCTTTTAATTCCCCCACAAGGCCTCTGATCGCATTAACAACTTCATCTACTCGAAGAAGGTATTCGCCAACATTCTCTTCTTCTTTCATTTTAAGGCTTTCAAATTGACCTCTATATGTTTGAAGTTTGGATTCTCTGACCTTAGATTCTCCTTCATAGATAATCTTCAATTTGTCCCAAGCTTGTTTGGTAGATGTGCATTCCATAACTTTATTAAATACCTAGTTTGTTAAGCCACTTAAGATTGCGTTTAGGGCTTTGGCATTACCTTCATACTCACCTAGTTCAACTGTGTCCGTAGGGTATTGGTTTCCTATATTACGTTCCTTTTCTGTTGCTGCCCAAACCTTCCATCCCAGGGACATCAGATGACACCTCATTCTTACACTCCAATAAGCATAATTTTCTCCGGTAAATAGTGGAGGTTTGTCGGTGGCCAATCCTTCTTGTTGATCTATTGTGGTTTTTGCATGGGATCTTCCTTCCAGTGGTTAAGCTGTTGTGAAGGAACCTGCTTTGATACCAATTGTTGGTTTATCCCACTATATTGAGAGTGGGGGGGGGTGAATTAGTATTGTTAGTTTTTATTTTAAAATACACAAAAGAAACAATCAACACAGATTTTATTGTGGAAACCTCAAAAGAGAAAACCACCAACACAAACTCACTAATACGATTAATTTACAAATTGTTTATCTGCTGCAACAGAAAGGATGTAGATACACCCTAGATTTTTCTTGCAACTACAAATTGGGATGCTACAACACCCCTATGGTTTTTTGCCTGCTTCAACAGACAAGGATGCTATGACACCCTGTTCTCTAGCTACGACTGGAAAGAGGCTACGACCCCCTATAGACCTATGGCTTTCCCTACCACCACCCTGTCACCCTAGACTGATGTTCTCAGTCTTTTAGAATAGTTGAAATACTATTCACTTTGGACTCTATCAGACTTACTAACAGAAACATTTTATTATTTACACATCCATTCAATAAACACCTTTTATCTATTACCTACCAACGCATCGCTCCATAGCTGCGTTCTTTCATTTTGGATCGCGATTGTTTACTTACAGGCATACCTCTTCATCATTTACTTATTCAACCGTCGCATCATTTCATCGTTAAGTTTCAACAAATGCACCGCTTCGTTCTTCTCACTACTCAGAGTTCATTCTCGCAGCCCTGTTTATCGTTTTCTGGTGTTTCCGTAATCTTCTTCTCCAGATACAATCCAGACCGTTGATCTTATGCCCAAATCTCTCCGGACCGTTGATATACTCTAAAGATTTTCTCTTGAAATCGTATTTTTGCACCAAGTTTCTGTTTCAACGATTCCCCACCGTTGATCTTCATCGAGCTTCTCCATGAGCGTCGATCTTCAGATTGCAGGATGTAGGATGCGAGGATGTAATGTTTTCCAAAATCATATCTCTATTTTTCCGCAAAATTCTTTCTGCACTTCATTTTCCGAACCCTTGATCTATTTTTAGCGGAACTAACTTCGGTCGTCCGATCTTTTCAGATTGCGGGATGCGGGATGTAACATTTCCCAAGATCGTATCTCGATTTTCCGCAAGCTTATTTCCGCAACTTCTCTTCCGCATCGTCGATCTGTTTTGGAGGAACTAATATTAGCCGTTCAATCTTGATCTCTTGCAGAACTTCATCCTCCTGCCTGTCTTTTGTGGAACTAATCCTTAGCCGTTGGATCTCGTGCAGGATGCTTCCTGACCATCGATTTCATATCGAAATTGGATCTTACCATGAAATTATGAATCTGCATGATCTCTTTGTGGAAAACCTCTGCGACTATTTCTAACAGTTTTTCCATCAATACTGCATCTCTACTTCTACTTGTTATTCCTTTGTCATTTGTGAACACATTTGACATCAATGACAACTATATACTCAACAATACCATAAATAAAATAGATAATAAATGCAAGTGAAATAGCTGGAACTTTATTTTATCAGTGCATTAGAGAAGCATTTTTCCATTAATGAATATGAAATGAAAAAGACATCAGGGGTTGGGTTGATTTAGCTCAGTCACGGGTTTCTCCATATACCCATTACATAAAAGATGTTTCAAGGAAGAAAATAAATAAAAGTGAGGTGTTGATTCACCTCTGCCTCCACCATTCCTTAAACATCGAGGTAGGATGGCACATAAGGTTAATTCAAACTGATGCTATGGCACTTTTCATTACATTCTTTTCCAAAAAAAAACACAAATTGGGTTTCAAGAGGGCACTTATCTTTCATTAGCCAATATGGCATCTTGGCTCATACAATGATTACAATCTGTCATGAAGGGAGAATCATTATGATAGAAGAAATGAGAAGAAAACTGGTAGTTACTTTTTTTTGTAGGAGTGGTGTTCCCAGGGAGATCTTCAGTTTTTGATGACCTATTTTCTTTATTTTGCCACGTTTATTGAATTGAACCTTTGATCCTTGTAAATGAGAAAAATCTCTGTTATAGACTGTTGAGAGAGAGATGTGAGTTCCAAAAACTAGGTTAGAATACTTTTCTCCTCTACCGGGAAGAATGTTTCCCTTCTACTTTCAGATTTAGTTAAAGAAAAAGCTGAGTTCTCTACCAAATTTGTGGCCAAATTTGAGACTGATTTGATGCCTTACTTTATGGATATATTTAACTCATTCCTATACCTTGGATGGGATAAGAATGGAACATTAGACCTCCTTACATGTTATGATACTTCTTATGCTACTTCATTTCACTTATTTAGCTCTAATTTACTTTATTAGAACTTGAAATTCCATTTTAATCACTCACTTAAAAGTGCATGAAAAAACACTGTTTTAATATTTTGTATGATTAACATTAAAATCCACCTATGTAATGTTTTAATATCTTTTAAAAATCACTTTATGATAATGCAATATAATTTTAATTTAAAAAATCACTTTATGATAATGCAATATAATTTTAATTTAAATATTTTTTATAATGCATATAAAATTTAACCATACTTTTCATACTTATCACTTATCAGTGTTTATATGCTTAAAAACATAATTATAACCCAATAACTCATTGTGAACTCAACTACGTTTGCTTTTTGCTTTTTGTCGATCCATGATTCAAGTTTCAATATCCCATATATCATATATGCCTCATACCCTAAATTCACAATTATATTCATATAATTTGTTTAACATGGGAAAATAGCGAGGCCCACATGGCGAGCGCTATATACTGGACAGACTCGTCTTTAAGGCGAGCCTGTCCTATGTCAGAGCCCATGGATCCACATATTATCTCTATGACCATCAAAACGATATTTTCTTTCCGGTCAACTGTTTCCGGCAACGCTTTCCCATCATTCATCTCTCACCCATGCCATGTATGCCCATCGAATTCATAGTACTCGGAGGTCTTATCTAACAGTTGTGACAACAGGGATTCACCGATCTATGCCAGGGTGTTTCCACGCTGTCCTGTTTTGATTTTGGAATTTTGAAATGCCCGCGGAGCCGCGTGGCCCGATTTTGAATTTTGAATTTTCAAATGCCCGCGAACACTCCTTGAGACCGGCCTTTTATCGCTGCAACAAGTCGATATTATTAGTGAAGCAAATGGAGACGCTGCAACCAGTGGATATTATTAGTGAAGCAAATGGAGATGGACAGGTTGGAATACTGAAGATGCAGAGGACCCTCGCTAAGGAGAGGGATATGGTGTATCCGTTCGGGCTGAGAGCCAACACATTGAGCTACATCTCCGCGTTTTTCCAACTTCCGATACCTTATAACCTGTTTTCTAGGATTTGTCCATATCGACCATGATATGTTTGAGCAGTTGATAACAAAATTCGCTCCATAATGGGTCATAAACGCACCCACAGACACATGAGAAAGAAATTGCAGCTGTGGACACCATGGAATGACTAGCCCTTGATAGGAGGTAGGTTTCGTTCAGAAAGCTCGCTGGCAAGTTTTCTATATTGTTAATATCCCTTTTGGAAGAAGGTGGGCGAATAACCCATATGAAGGAATATCCACTTACCTTCAGCCCAAGAGCTATCTTTTGGGTTTTTTCTTTAGAAAAAATGGCGAGGCTTGTGAAGGAAACGTAAACAACACTTGTAGGTTCCTTTGTATTCAGCCAATCCATGCAGTTTGTAGTTCTGCACAAGTGTGCGTCGGAATCTGAATCTATAGGATCCCATCGGTCCAAGAATGTCAATGGTATGAGAGGGTCGATTGTGTGAATCAGAGCTATTGATTTCATTTAGTTTATTTCTTCGAATTCGAGTTCGTCAAAGGAATTTCCCAGTACCCATGTTTCCTCCGAATATGATTTAAACTGATCCGTTATGAATACCAGAAGAGATTCGTAGGGCTTCAAAGGTTGTAGAGTGGCTGGCAAGTCTGAGACGTTCAGAGCTGGAAAGTCCAAGATGTTCAGAGGTGACAGTTGATAACAAAATTCCGGCCAGTGGCTGGCTATGCAACCCTGTACTATAATTTTTAAATTTAGAGATCAATATCGTAGTGGATTATTGTAGCAGTGGATTGAGAATGGAGCTTAATTCAAGGGAGCTCTACATTTTTTAACAAAGCAAGTATTGGAATGACTTTTGACCACGAACTAGTCGAGGCAAATTAGTATTCATGAGTTGAATGCAAATGTCATTTCTTGTTAGCTATGTCCATTCTCACAAGCTCTGTAAAGAAAGTATTATCAAAGTAAAAGATCGCTTAGCTTTTACCTAAGTGGATATTTTATTTCTTAATGTTATTATAGTAAAAATCTAAGTTTTTAAATTTATTAAAGTAAAATTTTGGCACATACAGAGAGAGGTGGCAAACCCATTCTTCAACGAAATGAACCGACTAAAATGAATATAAAGGTTTCATGCTTTGACAGAGACAGAGGAAATCGTTGTAATTAGTTCTCTTTTAAGAAGTGCTCTTATTTCTTTGTTAAGAAAACAATAAACTTTTCTTTTATATATATGCATGCTAATAATTTATTTTTAATTTAAAACCACTTCTAGGTTGAAAAGAGCTTCCCAAGAAGTGACTTTCCTTGTAGCATTCTCACCTATTAGGAATGCTTGTAATCTTGAGAGACATGCTTCTATTATTCTTAGATGAAAAAGGTGTTTATTGAAAGAAAAAATATATGTATAAAATAGCTTAATTTTAAACTAAACATAATATAGAAACTTTTTTGCTTAAATAGTGCACTACTAGATTAATATTTTTTTATAAATAAAAAGAAAAATATTTTGTATGGTCTTCAAATTTAGATTTTATTTTTATAATATATGGCTATTGGGTTTGAGGTTTGCATTGGTATTCCAACAGATCTAGCCTAGTACATGTAGACAAATCTTAACATTGCTCCACTCCAACAGCAAAGCAAGACAATTAGTATGCTCCTTTTCGATTGAGATCCAAAAATCAATTTTAAATGTATAGGTATATTTATTCTGGGTGTTTTAAAAATTGATTATATTTCTAATTTTATTGTTAGTTTATTTTGTGATTTTTTTAGAGTATGTTACAAAACCAAGTGTAACATTAAATTATAGATTAATCATGTTTAATGAAATTATAAATTTATTAACATGGTTGTGTTAGTTATTAAATTATTATTTTTATTAAAATCAATGAAATGATTTTGTTAATAACTTGAAGTTTATATAGCATTTTATATAAGGATGTTTTATTTTTTTATTTTTATTTTTATGGATAAAGAGTAGTTGTTTTATGTTATCAAACATATTAAGATAAAATTGTTTATCCACCAATGAAAATAGTTAACAATAATGCTATATTTTTACATAATTGATCTTTTGAAAAATTATGCATTAAAATAAATATGATGTTTTAGTTAGAATTTATGCACAAAATTTGTAAACTTATGTTTAATATTTACATTAATATTAAAAAAAGTTTACATACACATAGAGATGAGAATTTTTATACAAATGTCCAAAGATACTTTCTAGAAAGTATTTCTTTTCAAAGGTACAAAAGTTTTATCATCTGGGATGTTTTCATTTTTTTTCCTTATGAGACTTTGTATTTGGGTACCTAAGAAGGCGAGCCTTATATACTGGACATAATCGTCTTTAAGATGACTTTGTCAATGTCAGAGACACACGAACTCTCAATGACATATCCATGGCATAGAGTATGGTGATGTATATGATACATCCATGATATTGGTAAGGTCCTTTTCCGGCAATGTGTTTTCCGATCATGCATTCCAACGCTGATGTGGCCTCTGCCGTTTGTCTGATTTCGAAGATCGCTGAATTTCCAGCACTGTGTGATGGGACAATTGTTTGCAATGCCGCTCAATTTTAATTCAAATTCAAATTAAACTTTTTTGATACATTTGCCTCCGACTCCATTTCAAAATTTTTGGGGGGGTGCGGCCTCAATCGACAGATAGAAGGATTTTCTCCATCATCTTTTTGCTGCTCAATCTGCTGCCTGTCTCTATGGGTATATCTCATTTGTGCAAAAATATGTCGCAGAAATTGCTAATCTTGATTCTTTTATGCTGATGGTCGCTCGTTACATTTTGTTTTGTATATGTGCAGCTGTGAAGGGCAATCTGTTTAGGGACTACATCGGCGCTTTGTTCAAAGGCGTCAAATTTTCAGACGTGCCCATCAATCGAATCGGGGAGTTTCATTTCATTTTGGCTTTCGCCATAGATTACTCTACCGAATCGGGATCCCCTATTCCCACAGACGGAAACTTCAACATCTACTGGGATACCGGCAACCTGAGCCGAAGCGGTTGAGGCCATAAAATCTGAACACACGAACGTCAAAGGGTTGCCTGGGTAAGTTCTTTTCATAGCAAATCAGTTTGTTTCTTTACTCAGGGTGAGAAACGTAAAGGGAAATAATGGGCCGCTTATATGGGGCATATCAAACTGCCATCAATGGGATTTATCAAACTACAATGATGAATATTACATTTGCAATCCTGTTACCAAAACCTGGATACAACTTCCATAGCGTGCTGAACATGTAAAGTGGCATTTCATCAGTCTGGCTTTCGATACTTTTACTAAGTCTTGTACCCTTATCTTGGGGAGAAATTCTACAGCAAAGACTGCAGGATTGGCACGAGGAGGAAGGAGAAGGAGAAGGAGGCCCACAACAAACGAGGGTATAGTGGTTCAGATTTACGATTCAAAGATTGATAATTGGGCTGAACTAAATATTCCTGCAGAAAAGTCAGTTCGGCCTCATGGGGAGGGTGTCTATTCAAATGGAAAATTTTATTGGTTAAATGAGGTGGAGGATGGGGAATGTTTCAGCATAGTTTCTTTCGATGGAGAGGATAGACAGTGGAAAATAATCAAGGGGCCACAGAACATAAGAGCCGAGTACTTGCTATCTAAAGCACTCGTTACTGGTTGTGAAAGCCATATAGTTTTGGTTTGTACTGAAGGGCGTTCTGTATGGAAACTTACTATAGATGAAGCATGGTCTCCAATGATAACATTAAAATACGAGGAAGATGGCCGTTTCAGGAGTAACAGGTTTATTAAAGACTCTGAAGTCAATCAAAGTAGCTGTGCTTTAGTCCATGGGGGGGACTGGTTCACGGTTTGGAGTGAGAAGGAAAAGTGCTGAAGGAAATGTGTGCATGGGAATCAATGGATGCTTATGCTCGCTGCTCTTTTAAAGTGCGTGCCTTCCAAGTAAACAATATTTACTGGCCCTAGTATTTTCTCTGCTCATTCAAGGCTCGTAATTGTAACTGTTAAATGGTTTTGTTCCCTATAGTCGGAATCCTTTTCAGATATTTTTGATGCTTCTTAATGGTTTTTCGAAAAAGTAGTAGATTGATTTCGAGGGGTACCACTCTAATTGCTTTTTATGTTCAAGCAGTACACTGATTTCGCGGGTTGAAACTGCTAAATGATCTTGTTGATAGAGATACGTCTGTCTGTTTTGTTTATGTGTTTTTGTTGGGAATTTCAATAGACTTCTGATCTCACGGGTAGATCGGTGAGAAGATTTGATATAAATATATTTGGTTTTGTTCTATTATATATAACAAAATTTATCAGAGTATCCTGGAAGAATTGAAATAAATATATTTTGTTTTATTTATATATATTAAAATTTAGTACAGTATACCCAATGTAGAGATTGAAGCTTGAATCATATTTGTTGGTTCCTATTTAATCTAAATATTTTTTTCATTTAATCTTAATAATATTTTAGATAGAGATAACAATTTGCATGGATATAGAGACAATAATTTGCTTGGACATGATTATATTAAGTATATGTTTATAATTTTTTCCATGCAACAATCTGTTTATTTTATTAGGAAATGTTTTTGACAATCTATTTATTTTAATTTTTTTCTTTTAATAAGAATTTTAGATAGAGAACATTTGCCAGGACTATATATGTAGTATATTGTTCTCTTCCATAATTATGTGTTTGACAAATAATTTATTTATTTTATTGCAGTAATAGCTAAAATATATTATAAATGTCAAAATAATTTGACAATTATGATACACCTCAATTATATGTTTGATAAATAATTTGTTTGTTTAATTGGAACATAATCTTATGAATGTAAAAAAAAGAAGGAATAATTAACAATTATGATAAATATTATGTGTATCCAGTTTCAAAAGTTATTAAGATAATTTTAGTTTTGAAAAAATTTAATGTCTATCAGAATAACTGCACATCTTTATCCTTTTTATGTAAAAAAATTATAGAAATGTTTTTTTTTAATAAGATGAAATGTTTTTATTTTTTATTTTTTTTATTTTTTATAATGATGAAATTTAATAGGGTATACTTGAATGTAGAGATGAATCATAGATGATGTTGTTTTGTTTCTTTTTTATGTAAAAAAATTATAGAAATGTTTTCTTTTTATAATGATGAAATTTAACAAGGTATACTTGAATGTAGAGATGAATCATGGATGATGTTATTTTGTTTATTTTTATTTCATTTAGATGATATTGTTTTGTTTTTTTATATTTCTTTTAAATATTTTTATTTTTTCTTTATAATAATATTAAATAAAGTTAAAATTTTGTATAGACATAATAATATTACTAATATAGGTTTATATATATTTTTATATATATTTTATTTATATTTTTTATTTTTTATAATTGTTTGTTTGACAAACAATTATTAGAATTGCAACTAAAACATATTATAAATGATGTTTATTTATTCTTAATTCAAAAAGCAAGCATAACAAAGTGATGATGACAATATAGGTTTATATATATTTTATTTATATTTTTTATTTTTTATAATTGTTTGTTTGACAAACAATTATTATTAGAATTACAACTAAAATATATTATAAATGATGTTTATTTATTCTTAATTCAAAAAACAAGCATAACATAGTGATGATGATGATGATGTAGTATATAAAGAAATAGAGGGGTCACATGAAAAAAAGAAAAGGATGGTTGAAACCTACCAAGATTCAGGTAAAGTAATAATATATTTTGGAAAAATAAAAGTAAGATCATATTCTTTTAAAATTTCATTTTTATTGTTTTTAAGTTTATGGAAATTGGCAAGAGAGAGCAATAAAAATTAATGAATACAGCAACAATAATTACAAGGTAATAACATAGGAAATTACTATCCTATTAAAAAAAAAGGGATCAAACCCTAGCTCACGAATTGGGCATAAATGATAAACTTTGAAGTATAAATTATAAATAAATCTAAGTATTATAGTAACTTAGGTTAATATCTTTCAATTATTATCTAACAGGCACAATGGCTAGTCTGTTAAAGACATCATATACTTAATTATTGGGATTTCAGCCCTCAAAACTAAAAACATTGTCTTACCAAATTATTAACCATTACTCTTAAGTAGTGTAATCACTGTCAAATACTCCATTCTCAGTCCTTAAGGACTTATAAACAAAAATAAAGAAAACGATATAATTAATAACTTAAGAGAAATTTTAACTGAATCAGGGTTTTACAGATTAAACCCTGACCCTTTGAAATTCATCAAAATATTCAAGATTTCCATCACGGCTGAGAGTACAGCCTTTAATTTTAAACATATCAAAACCAAATAAATACTCAAACAAAGTTATCTTCATAAATTTTCAAAATGGGTATAAACCCTAATTCTTTACAGAGTACCGCTCAATGACCAGCTATCAATTACTTATTGCAGCGAATCTATCTTCGCTAATATACTTCAAAAAACCGACAGAGAAGCTTTAAGCTTCAACCAAAATTACTACACTCATAGAGTGCAATCACCCTGTCAAGGGTCAATTTTAAAGATACAAAATATAATAACCTGTAAACAGCTCAAACATCACAGTTTAACTTGTGGCGAAACAAGATATGGAAATTGGCAAGAGAGAGCATGAGTATGAGGGATTCGTAGCCTTAGGGGTTGGGGATGCATTTTCGTAGTGGACATTGTTGAGGGGTGTGGTCCTCAAGTTCTATAAGTGCCCACTGATGCATACCAAATATGGATTGATGGAAGGGATCACCAAGATGTGGTGGCGCAACATGTATTGCGAGGTGTGAGGGAAATAATTGTAGTTGCCCCTTTATGATATCCAGTTCTTAATGAGTCTTCCTATCCAATGGTAGGTTAATGACACGAGGCCCAAACTATGGAGGATGATGATAGGTGAGGCCCTAATATAAGGGAATTATTTCAAAGGGACAAAAAAAATTACACATTTTAATCCCCTTGGATGAGATATCCAACTTAGGGAAGATGGTATTGGTCCTAATGGTTTTGAATGTGGGTGGGATTTTACACCTCATCGTATATCAAGAGGTTAGATGTGACTAGTCGAGAGGGTGATGAGTGGAGTCTAATATGTATGGCATTAGATACTATTGGATGTGCTACAAACAAAGCTAACCCATTGTCAAAAAGCAAGGCAAAGCAAGTTCACCTTCAACACTGTGCTAAGTGCCTTCTCTTTTAGTGCATCTTGTCAATCCAACCATAGCATTCCATCAAGGCTAGCGAGGTGAGAGAGTTTTGAATGCCTTAGTGGCCACAAGTGATACGTTGACTTAGAGGAGGATTAGTCAGTTAGGTGTTCTCCATGGAATTTTGTTGGGACTAGGGAAAGATAAGCAGAATTCAGTTAGAATTATGCCTAAGTATGAAAAGAGTCAGGTCGCAAGAGGGCAAAAGGAGTTGCGATAGAAGTAGAGAAGGAAGAGCATAAGCAGGAAAAGGAGCTGCAACAGAAGCAGTCGCAGAAGGAAGGACAAGGTAGAAGAAGTAGTAAGGGAGAAATATGTGACAGAGAAGGAACATAAGCAGACAAAGAAGAAAGAGCTAAGGAAAGAAGTAGTCGAAGAGGTAGCTGCAACATAAGAAGAAGAGAGTTCGCGACAGAAGACAGTCTCCGATGGAAGATAAAAAATGAGGAAAGGAAGGACAAGGTAGAAGAAGTAGTAAGGGAGAAATACAGTGACAGAGAAGGAACATAAGCAGACAAAGAAGAAAGAGCTAAGGAAAGAATCAATCGAAGAGGAAGCTGTGACATAAGAAGAAGAGAGTTCACGACAAAAGATAAAAAATGACAAAAGGAAATGATATGATAAGGAAGGATGCGACATAGTTAACCATGTTAGAGGACGTGCAGTGGTGCAATGGCTGGAAAGCGATAGTTCGGGAATATCGTGGGTACGAGGTTGGATAGAGTCGGTGGAAGCCGCACGCATGAAAGCATCTTTGTAAGCCAGGTCATTAGTGCCTACTGACATATGTCGATAGAATAGGAAAGACAACTTGTTGGCTAACTATATGAAGCCGGTTGAGAGAAACATATAAGAATCTATAAAAGGAGGAACACAAGTTGTATGTGGGTTAGCCTTTGGTCATTTTAGCTCCTGGAGAATTAACTCTTGGTCAGTTAGCTCCGGCTCATGTGTTAGCATCTGTAAGTTGTGTGTTTGTTAGTTTTCTAAGTGAGTTGAGTCGTAGAGAGGAGTTGAAGAATCTGCAGCTAAGTGTGCAGAAGTGTAAAAAGGTTGAGTTGATCCAGGATGTGTGCGGATCACTAGTACAGTCAAGTAGAGAAAGAGTAGCAACAGAAGACCAGAGAGCATGAAATATGACACTCATGGTTCCACCAACAACACTCATGGTTCCACCAATCACATCTAGTTTAACAAGAAATGAAATATGACTCCTCTGGATTCCAGTGGATAGAGATGCAACAACATGAAGCATAATCTGGAGAATTGTTACAAACATTCTTAGAGGATAGTTCTTGACCCA
>LPNX010567397.1:808699-862397 GCA_001517045.1 Pseudotsuga menziesii
ATAAAATGTATTTTGGTTATAGTCTTACCCTCCAACCTCATGAATTAGGGGACATTTGTTATAGTAAGAATTGACACTTCTATGTTTGTGATGACACTTACATGTTTGGTCGCATGATGACACTTCATGAAGGCTACTATCAGCCACCCAAAGGAAACTCATCGATGGAAGGGCCATAGTAGGACTTTTGTAGCACCGTTTTATCTCTTTTATGGTCCATTGGATGCATAGGAGGATAAGGAACAAGTTCCCATACCAAACCAACTCCTGAAAACCCTTGGAGAAACCCTAAAATGTATTTTTGAAAAGGACTTAGACTTTGGTATTGTTATGCTGGCAAAATTTGGACTCTCATCACCCTCACCTATTCCCTAGTTGTCATCCACACTTACCACAAAGCTTAGAGGTTGAGAATCGAAGGAGGAGACCTAGATCAAAGGTTTAATGAAGTGCCTTGAATGAGTAGAAGGTATATCTTGTACTTCCTTCGTTGATTAATAAAGATTTGATGTTATTCCCTTTCCAAATCATTGTATAATGGATGTTGAATCTCATTTTCTGATCACATGTTATCTTGAATATCATTGTTTTTTATGTGGTTAAATTGGTTTGAGGGAGGTTTGAAGTGTTTGAAAGGTTGGAAAGGTTGGAACCATGAGCTCTCCACTTATGGAACCATTGAAGAAAATAGAATTGGTGGTCATTGATGGTCACAAATAGAATTGTAGATATGCATAGTGTGGTTGTTTACAAGTTCGTTAAGTTTGCTAAGCTACAATTTAACATTACGTTAAAATGAAAAAAATTAATTAGATATTAATATAAAAATATGTTTAACGTGAAAAGAGACTAATTCTATGAATTTGACATTTTCCATTCGCATCATAAACTAAAATTGACACATTTATTTAATAACTTTTTATCTGAATAAACTCTCAGGTGTAGATGCTAGTAATGAATCCCTTTTCTAAGGAGGTTTCCTAGTCTTCAACTAAGGACGAAGGCTTAGTGGGGGATTGCTAGAGGAGGACAGTTTGATGGAAGATGGTGGAGGGAAAAGGGGAGGCAAGCAAGCCTCCTTGAATCCTAACTCAAAAGGACTGAAGATCCAAGCAAAGGGATCAATGGTAAGGAAACCAGGGCAGTGCATGCCGAAAGCAGCCTCGATTCTGTCCATACCAGTTTGATCCTCGAATATTAGAGAATGGATCCGATATATGTTACATCATGCGTTGATAGGGAATTTCATGGGTATGAATTTCAATTTGACAACTTTAATGTTAGTTAATTCCTAGTAAAAGGTAGGGTTCCTTATTCAATAAATGAAAGTCAGTTGCTATTTAATATCTTTGTATCAAATTCTTTAGTAAACATGCATAAAAATCTGAGATATTATGAAGAAGAAAATAATTTACATAATAAAATGCAACAACTACATGCCATATCTTCGACACCCATTTTTGGAGGATATGCCATGCATGGATACATAAAGGAATTCCTCAAATTTTGTGAAAAAATACAACAATTTTGTATGAACCCAAAAAAATTCACTTTATTTTGTGTCTTCTCATCACATGGCCATGCCGATAAATTCCTCTCATCAATCTAATAAATTCATTCAAAAGTGGATCTAAGGTGGATGAGATCATATCAAAACTGTGGATTTTCCAAGGTAGACCTTCAAATGGATTCAAGATGTTGGACACTTCACCCCTACATTTCAGTTTTATAGTCATTCCATGATAGAAATCCTAATGGGAATTGTTTACAGACTGTCTTGTTTTGGATAGAATAATTTCACTAAGGGTGTTACATTTTAAGGAAAGTAGTTCCTTATATAACCCTATGAATACCCTATTCCTGAAGGATGTTGTAATCCTTCTTGAAGGAAGTTGTAATCCTGAAGGAGGTTGTTAAACATGTTTATGGAATTCTTTCCTGAATTATACAATGTCTTGTCAATTGTTCCTTGTTGTAGCCGTTTGTTTGTAACATGAATGTTTTAGAATTTAATGTCTAGTTGTAACTTTGTTTCTCAGACTTAATGTGAATGATTTTTAAGACATAAATACTTGTTTGAAATTCCATTAGATGTCTCTATTCCTGAGAAACACAATTTTTACAAGTTATCTGAATCAAGGATGGATTACTTAAACAATCCTTAAACCTGTTTGAGTTTTATTTGTTGAAGGTAATATTTTGCGGGAAAAAATATTTTTCTCAGAATTGAAAAAAAACCTATGGGGACATAACACATGTCCATACTACTCAATCTGAATTCCTAGCATGTTTATAACCATTGACACAGAGGCTCTAATAACCCCCCAAGGCCTAACCACCAAGAAAACTACCCCAACTTTGGAGGTGTGAGTGAAAAACTCAAAAATTATTAGTCATTTGTTCAACAACAAATAATTACAAAGGGGAAAAAACTCTGGGCTAGTCAGAGGGTATGAACATGTGTTACAAAAAATGAAAATAAAAATTCCCAGAAAAGGCCTTACGAACTTCTGAATACTAAAGGATGAACACGTATACTTGTTCTACTTTGTCGGCATGCTTGAAAATTCCACCAAGTACAACTTAGGTGGTAACAACATCTACTTTCTATTTATAGGCATCGATTTGTAAGGAATTCTATCATCTGCGTAAGCACCAACTTGCTGACTTCAGGAACCGACCTGAATGGATATATGTCCATTTTGTACAAGCTCCAACTTGCAATATTTAGACACCAACCTATTTTAAGATTGAGATGTCCTTTTTGAATTATTTAGCTTCGACTGAATGGAAGAACCAAATCCCGATTAAATTTACCATCACCAACTGGAAGGAAGCACTGAATCCCTGATGTATTTACTAGCACCAACTGGAAGGAAGGACTAACTCCCTAATGTATTTAGCAACACCAAAGTTATTGGACATATTTGGTGGTAGAATCTTGGACACTAGGTAGTTGAATCTCAAACAAAGTTAATGGAACCATGAGAATTGTTGGTAGAACCATGAGCATTGTTGGTGGAACCATGATCTCTATTTATGGAACTGTGGGCATTATTGGTGGAACCATGATTAATCGCCACGAGGTGGTAGAACCATAGAAGGAACATTGAACAAAATTAATGGAAAATGAGCATTTTAGGGGTGGAACCATGAATAATGTTTATGGAACCATGAATAATGTTTATGGAACCATGGACAATTTTGATGGAATTGACATGCAGATGGAACCATGTACAACGCATAAAAAACCATATGCAATTAAGGAACCTTGAACAATATTGGTGGAACCATGAATATCGTAAGCATTATTTATGAACCATAAGCCATTTTGTGAGGAATGCATACATGGTCACGGGGTGGTAGAATTCTGAGCAATGCATATGGAACCTTGAATGAAGTTAGTGTTGATGAAACCATGAACATATTTGGTGGAAAAATCTTGGATATTTGGTGATTGCATCTGGAACAAAGTTAATGGCACCATAAGTATTGTTGGTGGAACCATGAGCTCTATTTATGTAACCATGAGCATTGTTGGTGGAATCATGAGTTATATTGATGGAACCATGAGTAATGGTCAAGAGTGTCACGTCCCCATGCCTCTGACCAGCGAAGAGGACACGATCTTGCCTTTAACCACCCGGCTAACAGCCCCATGAACATTATATGCATAAAAATTTGCATAAACAGAATGCTTAAACATGTGCATTGAACTTAACACACACACATGAGAATTTATTATACACAGCGGAAGCAATTACATGCCTACAAACATTCATTCAAGCATGTTCATCACATCATTAACAGAAATATAGTTGCAGAAGTAAAATAGGACAAGATTACTTATCTTATGATGAATTCGTTCCACAACCAGCTACGTCGCTGCAATGTTCCACCCAACCATAGGCCAGCGTGCTCCTTAATCTCTCAGCAGCGCTGCCACCCCCGAGCTAGGCATGATTCTCCAAGGAATAAGGGAACTAGTAGGCTTACACATAGCCAAGGATACACAAAAACACAGCCAAGCCACCACAGTTGGGTTTATCAGGCCATCAAGGAGCTGGAGAAGGCAAATTGCTAAGCTGGTGAGCTCATTACAGAGCCAAGAACACCTACACCAAAACTAGCCTGACCTCTAAGACACCCAAACACACCCAACACAAGGAATCAGTCCCTTCTCTGCAACACAGTCCCTCAGGCCCTGTATTCCCTTCCAGTGCTATTCAGGGGTGATGGAGAAGAAGGCCAGCCCTCTAGCTCTATCTGTGTGGTTTCCATCCACCAGGTTTATCAAGAAAATCTAAGCCAACATCCCTGTTCCTCTCACAGTCCGAAGACCAACCGTTGCACTCAGGAAATTAATTTAGCTGTCACATCCTAAACAAGGGAAAAACGACTTCAACCATCTACAACAGTTCCCCAAACGTAATAGCAAATACAGCTCATGACGTGGGGGAACAATGACCCGTTTTTCACAACCAAAGCTGCTAGGGAAAACGTACATAGACCATACTAGGGACGAATTTACAGTTCCCCAACCGGTGCATGAACAATCACAATGCCAAACCCATGAATCATCCTGTGAGTGAAGGACGGAGCCACACCATTCTCAAATCCGCGGAGGAAAACTACGTGGGTGATCAGCAACTCGTGGAGAGAAGAAGAATGTCTGCGTAGTGGAGAGTGCGTGAAGGTTTTTCCTTCCATTCTGAAGTCAATTGCTTTGGTGGAGTGTGAGTGTGGGTGAGGACTGACAGTCCTACCACCCCACTCCCAAAGATCATAACTGCTTCAACCACCAGCAGCCTTTCTTAATGAAAGTGGTTGGAAATAAGACAAGGTAAGAAGACACATGGGTTTTTCTCTCATTGGCCAAGGTTTAACAATTTCCCCACCCCTTATCCTTGTGAAAATCATGCCCCTTTCGATTTTGTTGCTGTGACCGTAGCTGGTTGGGTTCATTTTTAATTATAGATGCATATTTACATCATGATAATTCAAAATGCATGCCGCATGCCCCAATATACAATCGGTGACCAATTTACATCCCAAAACACAACATAACCGATCAATGGTGGGGCCTTGGCCTTTAGCTCCACACCATGATCACTTACAATATATACATCATATACATCTAATGCAACGGGGTCAATACCGGGACGTGACAAAGAGGTAGAGGAACAATATCAGGAAACTTGAACAAAATTCATGGAAAATTAGCATTTTAGGGGTGGAATGACGATGAATGTTTATGGAACCATGGACAACTTTGATGGAATTGCAAACAATGTAAGTGAACCATGGATAAATTTGATGGAATTGCAGTTAATGCAAGTGAACCATATATAATGCATACACAACCATATACAATTAAGGAACCTTGAACAATGTCAATGGAACTGTGAATTTGGTGTTGGAATCATCTATAGAAAAGTTAGGGTTGATGGAACCATGAACATATTTGGTGGTGGAATCTTGGACATTTGGTGGTTAAATATTAAACAATGTTAATGGAATCATGATCTATATTTAAGGAACCATGAGAATTAGTGGTGTAACCATGAATAATGCTCATGAGGTGGTGGAACCATACAAGAAACCTTGAACAAAATTAATGGAAAATGAACATTTTAGGCCAAGTAGAACCATGATGAATGTTTATGGAACCATGGGAAATTTTGATGGAACTATGAACAATTTGAGTGGAACCATGTACAATGCATACAAAACTACGTGCAATTAAGGAACTTTCAACAATATTGGTGTGCTTAATTCCAACGCAAAATGCAAGTACATTTATTTAAGATTATCAAATCATACAACCAAGCTAAATGTGAAATTAAACAAATGCAATTGTGGGTGCATATGTGGGATGATTTCACTAACAATGAGATGTTGAAGATTTGTGGGCTTTCAAATTGAATACTCCTTTTAAGGATCCACATTTCATTCACTATTCTTGTTCCCTCTTGATGTCATCTCCAACAAATCCAATATTGGCACTTTCTACCTTTATTTCCGTATATTTCTTCCAAACGTACATTTTCTCACACTAGATCTCTTTGCATCTTTTTTATCCATAGATTAACCCTAGTCACGAAAGCTTCTGAATAAATTAATTATGTCACAAGTTTCTCCCTATATTTTCTCTTGCAACAATTGATCCATGATCTCATCCATGAACTCATCCAAATTGAGATTAATTTTTTAGCCCAAATCATGGCAACTATCAGAAGACTATATAGTAAGCATATGCATCGTTCATTCTATTTTACTTTGTCAAAAACATCATTGAAATCGTGAAGCCTGTCACCATTCTTCATCATCACTAATTAGAAAACTTAAGTTATAAAGGAATATGGAAACGATGATGGAATTAGCCTCATACATAGAGCTAAGATTATATCAAAGATTCTTTGTTGTAGTTTCATGAGACATTCATTAATACAAAATCATATAGACTAAGACCAAGAAAGAAAATTTCCTCATCTTTCATCTTGTCCTAATCTTCCTACTTCATATTGTCAAGCTTTGTGTCCTTCATGAGGACTTCCTTTAGATCTATAATCTATTTCAATAAGAAACATATATTACATATTCAATTTCCACAAATTGAAGCCATGACCATTGAATTTCTCAATCCTAGAATGTCTACATGCCATTTCTCCTACCACATATATCTTATTAGCTCTAATTAAATCTAGTTGTATTTCAAAAAATCACTACTATAACAATAGAACATTATCTAGTTTAAGTCACTTCAACAATCCATCATGCTTGTCTCTCAATTAAGACCTCAAAACAAGTCCCCAACAAATAAGATCTATGAACCAAGTTTCCTGAGCTTGGAAATAATGATGTCCCTTTCAAGCAAACAACCATACTGATACCAATGGTTAATCCTATAGAGAATCCTAAAACAAATGTCTAAGACTCCACAAAGATATTAACATAAACCATAAAATTTCAAAATAATAGAATAGCCATAGAAAAGAAATACACAAAACAACAAAGAATATATATATTTTTTCACTGGGGAAAAATTGTTATCCCCTTGTTTTGATATTTTATAAAGAATGTACACAAACATGAAAACAACATTACCTTAAGAGCCTAACAAAATAATACAAAATACAAAATTTAATTATGCCCCAAAATAAATGTTGACCAAATAAACAACCTAATATGAGGGAGATCTTGTAATGTTCATCCGTAACAAAACATAAAAAAAGTAAAAATTTAATTATCCGCAAAAAAAATGTGGGTCAGAAAAAAAACACACAAAAAAATATTGGCCTTGCAGACTTGCATGTGGTTTTAAAACCATGTGCAAGGCCTTCTAAACAACCCATGGTTTTATTGTGGGGCCTTGCAAATGGTTTTAAGACCATGTGCAAGGGTTCCTAAACAACCCATGGTCTTGGGAGGGCCTTGCATATGGTTTTAAAACCATGTATGGGGAGATGTTGTAATGTTCGCTCCTAACAAAATAAAAAATAATAATAAATATTATATGTCGGCCATAAATAATATTAAATATTAATAATAAAAATATTATATGTGGACCTTAAATAATATTAAATATTAATAATAAAAATATTATATGTGGACCTTAAATAAAAAGATGTCTTTTCGTTTGAGTCAAATCAATGGCTATATATAGGACACACCAAAGTTGATAGCTCATTGAGACAATACCTAAGAACAGGTTTGCACCTCGAGAGATTTGATCCCTCTTGGCGCTTGATAGAGCCTAGGATTTGGATCTAGGCTGGTGATAATGCAATTATTGTAATAAAGTGTGAATTTCAGTGTGTCGTATTGACCAATTAATATTTGTTAGTTCCATTTTGTCCATGTTATAGTCCCTTGCATTATGATTGGTAGATATTATCAGAAGACAAACCGACCTCGCATTGCAACTATTAACCCAATCAAATCTAATGTGCACATGAAAATATGTTTCACCATGTGTGATGAATCAAATCTAATGTGCACACGAAAATATGATTCACCATGTGTGATGAATGACACTGAAACTAGATTATTGTAAAATGCATACTTTAGAAATTTGAGATCAACCTAGATTACAGATGAGACTGGACATGATAAAGAAAAGAGTAAATAAATAATAGAAAATTGTATATTATTTCCAAGTTTCTTATAAGAAAAAGTGAGATTTATTTATAAAAAACCTAGAAAGTCTAAGCATGAAATTTTAGGGTATGCCTACCATGCATCAAGGTGTACTAAGTTAGCAAATAAACATGCCAACATGTTGGATACGCTAGGCTACCTAATACTAACCATCTATACATACACTAACACCCCCTCTAAAGAAAAATGTAGGGAGTAAACATAAGCAAAATTAGGTATCAATAATGAGGCCTTCTTAGGTACCCAAATACAAAGTCTCATAAGGAGAGAAAATGAAAACATCCCGTACCATAAAACTTTTGTACCTTTGTAAAGAAATACTTTCTAGAAAGTATTTTTTGTACATTTATGTAAAAAGTATCAAAAAGTATTATCTCTATGTGTATGTAAACTTTTGTAAAGAAATTCTAAATAAATAAATTTTTTTAATATTAATATAAATATTAAACATAAGTTTACAAATTTTATGCATAAATTTTAACTAAAACATCATATTTATTTTAATGCATAATTTTTCAAAAGATCAATTATGTAAAAATAAAGCATTGTTGTTAACTATTTTCATTGGTGGATAAACAATTTTATCTTAAAATGTTTTTGATAACATAAAACAATTACTCTTTATCCATAAAAATAAAAATAAAAAAGGTAAAACATTTTTATCTAAAATTCTATATAAACTTCAATTTATTAACAAAATCATTGTATTAATTTTAATAAAAATAACAATTTAATAACTAACACAACCATATTAATAAATTTATAATCACTAAACATGATTAATCTAGAATTTAATGTTACATTTGGTTTTGCAACATACCTCTAAAAAAAATCACAAAATAAACTAACAATAAAATTCAAATTACAATCAATTTTTAAAAAATCAAAAATAAATATACCCATATATTTAAAACTGACTTTTGGATCTGAATAAAAAAGGAGCAGAATATTTGGAGCGGACCAATGTTAAGATATATCTACATCTAAACCTGTTGGAATACCAATTCAAACCTCAAACCTAATAACCATAGATTATAAAAATAAAATCTAAATTTGAAGACCATGCAAAATCTTTTTGTTTATAAAAAAATATTAATATTTACTATTTTTTCTATATTATGTTTGGTTTAAAAATAAGCTATTTTGTACTATATTTTTTCTTCAAATAAACACCCTTTGTCATTTCAAGAATACAAGCATTTCTCTCAAGATTACAAGTATTCCTAATAGGTGAGAATGATACAAAGAAAGTGGCTTTCAACTTAGAAGTGGTTTTAAATTAAAAATAAATTATTATCATGTATATATAAAAAAAAAGTTTATTGTAAGAACACTTCTTAAAAGAGAACCAATTACAACGATTTCCTCTCTGTCAAAGCATGAACCCTTTATATTCATTTTAGTCGGTTCATTTAGTTGAAGAGTGGGTTTGCCACCTCTCTCTTTATGTGCCAAAATTTTACCTATAGTAAATTAAAAAAAGCTCAGATTTTTACTATAATAACATTAAGAAATAAAATATCGACTTAATAGGTAAAAACTAAGTGATCTTTTACCTTGATAATACTTTCTTTACAGATAGTCAGAATGGACATGGCTAACAAATGTGAAATGTGAAAGAAATGACATTTGTATTCAACTCATTAATACTAATTTGCCTCGACTAGTTCGTGTTCAAATGTCATTACGCTCCCCTGTATTACGCTCTTTCTCAATCCACTGCTATAATAATCCACTACGATATTCATCTCTAAATTTAAAAATTATAGTACATGTTCGCATAGCCAGTCACTGGCGAGAATTTTGTTATCAATTATCACCTCTGAAGGTCTGGGACTTTCCAGCTCTGAACATCTCAAACTTGCCAGCCACTCTACAACCTCCGAAGACCTACGAATCTCTTTTGGTATTCATAACGGATCAATTTAAATCATATTCGGAGGAAACATGGGTACTGGGAAATTCCTTTGACTAACTCGAATTCAACGAAATAAACTAAATGAAATCAATAGCTCTGATTTGCACAATCGACCCTCTTATACCATTGACATTCTTGGACCAATGGGATCCTCTAGATTCAGATTCCGACGCACACTTGTGCAAAACTACAAACTGCATGGATTGGCTGAATACAAAGGAACCTGCAAGTGTTGTTTGAGTTTCCTTCACAAGCCTCACCATTCTTTCTCAAGAAAAAACTCAAAAGATAGCTCTTGGGCTGAAGGTAATATTCCTTCATATGGGTTATTTGCCCACCTTTTTCGAAAAGGGATATTAACAATATAGAAAACTTGCCAGCGGGCTTTCTGAACGAAAACCTACCTCCTATAAAGAGCTAGTCATTCCATGGTGTCCACAACTGCAAGTTCTTTCTCATGTGTCCATGGGTGCATTTACGACCCATTATGGGCAAATTTTGTTATCAACTGCTCAAACATATCATGGTCGATATGGACAAATCCTAGAAAACAGGTTCGAAGTTGGAAAAACGCGGAGATGTAGCTCAATGTGTTGGCTCTCAGCCCGAACGGATACACCATATCCCTCTCCTTAGCGAGGGTCCTCTGCATCTTCAGTATTCCAACCTGTCCATCTCCATTTGCTTCACTAATATCCACTGGTTGCAGCGTCTCCATTTGCTTCACTAATAATATCGACTTGTTGCAGCGATAAAAGGCCGGTCTCAAGGAGTGTTCGCGGGCATTTGAAAATTCAAATTTGAAAATGGGGCCACGCGGCTCCGCGGGCATTTCAAAATTCCAAAATCAAAACAGGACAGCGTGGAAACACCCTGGCATAGATCGGTGAATCCCTGTTGTCACAACTGTTAGATAAGACCTCCGAGTACTATGAATTCGATGGGCATACATAGCATGGGTGAGAGATGAATGATGGGAAAGCGTTGCCGGAAACAGTTGACCGGAAAGAATATATGGTTTTGATGGTCATAGGGATAAGATGTGGATCCATGGGCTCTGACATAGGACAGGCTCGCCTTAAAGACGAGTCTGTCCAGTATATAGCGCTTTCCGGCCCACATCATATTATGCGGATTAACATTATCTGAACATTATGAACTTTGGTTATATTAATATGGGTTCCTTGGATATAAGTGAAATAGAAATATACATGCAATTAATTTTTACTTCTTCATAATTTTAGTATGTGGAAATATACACTAATAACAATTATGTTTGAAGCAAAGCGCTTTTCCACCAGCTAAATGCCAGTTGATTCATAACCGGGCTACTTCGGGATCGGTTTACAACAAGCTCATATTTCGGTAGCAGGCTCAATATGCGAGCAGGGATTGCTCATCCACCTGCGATGTGCCGTCGTGGGTGCTGCTGCTGTTCCAGTTGTTGGTTCTGTTCGTGTTAGTGATGGCAGCGGCGTAGGCGGCTTGTATAACTTCCTTCCTTCCTGGTGCAAAAAGTATGTATGTTGTTATAGGGTGAAAAATACAAACTCTTTTTAGATTAGACTAAGGATTGAAAGGTATATAACTTTTTATTACGTCAAAATTTAATCTTTTTTGTTTGCCAATCTGTATGTAAAACTAATAAAACTAAAAAATAATAAAATAATAGAGAAATGCAATATATGATTTAATATAAAGACCAAAATATCAATTTTTAAAAACCTTTTGTAATTCTTTAATTTACATTTGATTAATAAAAATACAAATCAATTTACCTATTTCAAATTTGAAAACTATATTAATTTAGATAGTTTTATAGAAAATACATAATAAAAATGAACAATACAACTTGAATCTAACACGATTTCTATTTATTATATATAGATTATTTGAAAAAAATGCCATGAGCACCTACCAAAACCGAGAGAATTAAATGAAAAAACCTATCAAAACCGAGAGAAATAAATGAGGAAACAAACAGTATATATAACACATATGTCTTTTTAATAGTGAAAACATGTACTTAAACATACGCACAAAGAGGAGTGCTGAATATTTTGTGGTAGTGATTGTTTAAAAAATAAGTTACATAGCCAATCTTTATTGAGATCTATGCTGTTTCTCAATATAAAATATGGTTAGTTAAAGCACAAGGAGGTTGAGTATGCCATCAATAATAATATAATTGGTAGTTTAAGATGTATTTCATCATGCACATCTTTAAAATATGTCAATTTAGATAAGATACATCATGTACATTTCAAACATATGTCAAATACCAAACAAAAACATTCCTAATCATTACTTACACTTTCTTTATATGAAAGCTTCAAATGTTTCTAAAGGAGTGTGAAAACATAGCTCAATGCTAAAACTCCATTGAAGGTAGAAAATTGCATACATTGATTTAATAAATGTTGAAGAGGAGAAGAAAATGTTGGATGTTTTTCTATGTAGGTGATGGCACATGAATATGAAATGGAATATCTAAATCCTGAGTGTTTCATGTTCCAATTTTTCTCTTTCATGGCTACCTATCTTATGCCATGTTCTTCCCTTTAACACATTGCAAATGCAGTGTGCAATATGACTAAACTACACACATCTCCTCCTATTCTTAAGGAAGGGAGGGACACATGAACATAGTGGAACATAGAATCATGCATCATAAGTACCTTTTCCACATTTATCAATTTTACCAAATTTTCATAGATTTGAATGACATTGAGCTTGCTTTCACCAAGGTTGAACGAAATTTGAGGTATGAATATACAATGAATGTGTGTTTTTTGCAAGGAATCCACTAACATTCAACTTTAAAGGAGTAATAGCACACCCATATCCTAAATAAAGAAAAAGGTTTATTTAGCCATGTCTATTATGTTAAATCATTCTCACATCCTTCCGTGTCCCTCGTTTGATTTGATGGTCTCCAGGGGTGCTAAACACAAACTCTGCTTTTCCATCCTTGAAGCACTTGAAGCTAAGACAACCCATCACATCTACAACTCTACTTGTCATTCTTTGAGTCTTTATGTGTCCTTTTACAACAACATACATATTAGCTCCCCATGTTGTGACACTAAGGATAGTCATTTCACTTCACTTATTGATACGGCAATAGGAATTCACAATTATATTCCATCCTTTTCATATTCAAAACATGTAATAAACTCAAGTAATTGCTTGGCGTTGTGTCACACATCCCAAATCGCATCTTATGGATCTTTTATGAAACTTGGGCCATCTTAATTATGATTTTATTAATTTGTAAAATTGACTAATGTTGCTCAAACTACATTATGTTTTAGATAATAGATTCAATGCTCTTAATAATTTTTAATGTATAAATTGCTTCACACAATTCGAATGATCTCCTTCATGGCCACTAAATTGCTTCAATGGTTAAAGTATTTGACTGCCTCTTATTTGTAAAGAGGCTCTTATGATGGGTGGTGGTGATTTTATCATATAGCTTCTTGCAAAATATGAAATCCAAAAATAATATTGCACTTATCTACAATAAGAAGTAGAAGGGTGCATTGAAATTCTAAACACATTCTAGACATAGCTACCTAGCAACCATTGATGGATTTCATCAAAGCAAAAAAATTAGAAATGGTTTAAGTGGGAAGAAGTTATAGGTAGAGACCAAATATAATAGTAATTAACAATTAAAATAAAGGATGATCCAAACGAGAAGAGTCTTTGATCAATAGAACTATATATGCAAGTTATATATCAACAACTATGCATAGTAGAATCTTTGTTTTGAAAATGACATAAAGTATGCAAAGTAGGACTAGATTGATTTGAATTACATAATATAGTGATATGCAACACTGAAGGTGAGGAAAATGGAAATCTACTTGTTGTAAATGTGGGGGGTTCGAAGCTCGTATCGTAGGTTGATCCTACTTTGATGCTTGCATTACTAGTAGGTGGATTTCAAAAATTTGGTGAAAACTTTGAGAATGAGAGAATAATGGGTAGTTTTCTGATCTCTCTAGTATACTTCCCTCACTCTAGTGACATGGTGGATCTTTTCGAGCATGAAATGTTTCTCCACCATAAATCCAAACCTTTGTAGGAGGAGAGCGAAACTAATGATTTTAAAGAATGGACAATTAAGAATGTGTCAATGGTTATCTATTGAGATCAATGGATATGGAGCGATTGAAATGTCAAATCAAAACACATGCTTCTATAAGAGAAATTCCTTACAACGTAGATATAGTGAGTGCCCACCATTTTTACATGCACCATGAATCTCACCATCAAATTTGAGCTGTCAAATGGATTATGTTGGAGTGCTTCATTCACTATTTGTAGAAAATCATTTGGCTACCTTTTCCCCTCCACACAAGATGTGGGTGATTATACCAATGTGTGCGACCATAACTGTTTGCGATTTTTTTTGGCCATCTTCTAGTCAAACTTGATGAAATTGAGCATTGGTGGGTGTTGGAATTTGGTATCAACTGCATTAGGGTTTTCCCCTTGTTGAGATAATTCCAATAGAGATTAGAATCAAGCAAAAAGTTGCACTGTGCAACATGTGGATGAGGAAATACTTGGATGCAAATTTCATTTGATCACCGTGGAAGCTAGGTTTGATTTTGGACCATGAAAATTTAGGGATAGATTATTCTCATGTAGAGTTAGATTTCCCATAGATCATTTCTTGAGTGACATAGTGGATTTAGATAATTTTGCAATGCAAATTCGAGGGAAAAGTGTTTTAGTGAAAACTACAATTCAAATGTTTTCCCATTGTGATGTGTTTCAACTCCTTAAAAATGAGACAAACCATCTTCATTCCCAAACTTATAAAACTTGTCTTTGTTTTGTGATTGAGGTAATGCAACTCGATAACCAAGAAAAAAAATGTGTTCCATGTTCATGATTTTTTTCCTGCTTGTATGTTGTACATGGGGATGAGTGAATTGTGTCATATGTGTCCCTTGATCTCATCAAAAATCTCTTAAAATGGTTTTCCAATTGGTGGAATAGAGAGAGTAGTCTAGTGGAGTTTCATGTAGAAAAATGACCAAAAATACATTAAAAATGTGTGTGCCTTATTCGTTTTATGAGATTCATAATGCTCTATCTATTGTATATGAAATCAAAACTATGTGCCATTAGAGCCAATGTATAAAAGACACAATGGGGTTTTCAATGAATACCCCATGATAAATGGAACTCTGATCAATAATATCTACATGACATGTTGTCCCAAGAAGATTTTAAGGCTACAAACGATCTCCAAAATTCATGAAAACCCCCATTTCATTAAGAGATAGAGACCCACTACAATGAAATTGATTCCTTGTGTATCCAATGGGTGGAAAGAATTTCTCAAACAATTGAGTTTGCATTTTTAAAGGCAAGTTGAGTGTTGGTTTTTAATCCTCTTAGAAAGGTGGCAACATTAGAAGGATTTCTTTGTAAACATGGAGCCATATGATTAGAAACATACAATGCAACATTAGATCCTTTCCCACCTTCACCTTTCTTGAGATCTTGAGAGTGAGAAGTCATAACATGTTGGGAGAGGCCATATAATTTTCAAGTATTCAGTCCTGATCAAACATGGCATCAAAACATGGAGAGTGCTTCACTACAATAAATAGTGAAAAATAAGAATAATGGATAGTAGAATATATCAACATGGTACTAGCTTCAAAAGGCCTCACATTTATGGGATTTCAAATTAATACTTATGAAACCTTCTATTGAGTGTTGTTACACTTTTAGAACCCTCATCTTTAAATAACTAAAATCCATTAAGAGTTGGAAGCGCCCCCCTCTCATTCCCCATCAACGTATGGAAAGAGATTACACTCATTCCACATAAGGAAATCCTCTTGTTTGACAAAAAGATCGTGGATAAAATATTGAAACACTGTAATATGTACATCCATTGTTCTTGGGCCATTAGCATTGAATTTTCAAAAACACTTTAGATACCCATTAGGAAAGGGGTAAAGGGGTTTGGGTAAGTTCTCCCCCCCCAAGGATCGACATAGATAAGATGATTTTTGGACATAATGACAATGAATGGAAAAGATAAATCACCACTCTCAACATTATAGGTCTTTGATCATGAAGGATTTGGGCCGATGGATGGAGGTGGGGTACTCTATCTTAGGCATGACTGAAACATACTAAGTTAAATAGATATGCAATGATAAGGAGTACATCTTCTCACAACTTTATAGAAAATGACAATGGTAAAGTTTTAACAAAGATTTTTCTAGATTTAGATTTGATAGAATAAGTAAGGGATGTTCATAGTTCCAACCTAGATTAATGGTGTCACTGAGAATCTAGACATAGAAGAAATATGCACTAATACAAGTCCTATAACATGAAGCATTTAAGAAAAAAATTAATTTGGATTTGCCAAGTGAGATACTTTTGCCTCAATATACGTTGCTTGCTTCCACATCTTTCTCTTAGAATTAATATTTTAATCACAATTGCAATTTCTTGGTTCTCCAACTTGGTACCAATGCTAGTGGTTTGCAATCTTCCCTACTTTTCTGTAAGACCTATAAAATTTATTGACTCATGTTAAAGCTTGCAGATTGGACTAGGGTGTGTAGAGTGATGATTATCTCTAAGTAAGAGTTTATGGTTTTAAACATGTGGGATTCACTTATTTAACCTATGGCATATCTCGTCTGTTCATGGGATATCAAAGAACACCTCTAGTTTATGTAGATGTTGACCCAAAATCCTTTTGTTGAAACCCCTTCCTAATGCCTAAAACATCCCCTCTATCCCTTTTTAAACCCCAATCCTTATAAACCGCCACCCTAAACCCCTCACACCCCTAATACCTGCAAAATATTGGCTTGATTTTTGACAATTTTAAAACCCACAATATGAACTCACGTGTGAGGATATTGGTCAACAAGTGAATCCCCGTGCTTTTAAATGGACATATGTGGCCATAAGATATGCAAACACTTTTAAAAAGTAAAGTGCTTTGGTTGTACAATATTGTGGTTCTACACCCTTAGGTTGAAAATATGAAGTTCATTATTGATGGGAAGAAGAATGACATTGTAGGAGTCATGGAAACCTACATCTCCATGGATATTTGTTTAATTGACATCCAATGTTTGATAAGATTTATGAGATTTGATTGAGAAATATTTGATCTCTCTTAAATCTCTCATTTTATAGCATTAAAGATTATTTGGCTTGTTTGAATGATCCATAGTGGAAATTAGGTGAATGTGATAATAATTTTATGAAGAAAGATGAATAGCTTATAACATTTTTTGACAAATTTGAAGACATTTAATGATGCTCTCTATTCTAATTCCCATGATAGTTCGACCTCTATAAAAGAAGATGGTAAAGACTATCAGTTTGATTCTTTATCTAGTTTTCTTATTAGGGCATAGGAAAAGTTAGTTGATGGAGGTAAACTTGAGAATAAGAAATAAGCCCAACTCAAGAGAAAAATGTTGATCTAACTATAAATAAAGAGGTTGTGGATATGATCAAGAGCAATATTATGGAGGTTATCACGATAAGGGTTGTGCAGACCAATTTTACAAGAAGAATCATGATGATCAACAATAGACTAAGAAAGGTAAGAAGATGAAGATTCATCGATACCATGGAAATGTAGGACATGTCAAGAAAATTTGTTTGAACAAGACCAACAATATTGAGGAAAATGTAAAATGGATTGAAGGTGAGGTGTTGTCTAATAAATTGATTGATCTATAACATTGAATTTTTGAAGCTAAGGGAGATGAATATTCCTTTTATGTTAGTAATTTTCAGATATCACATGCTCACACTTCTAAAAGTTAGTGGATAGTCAATTACTTATCATATGGCTAAGGATGCTTCTCTCTTCTTCTATTCAAATAAGGATAAAAGAGAAGAGATATTTCTTGCAAATGATTATTCATTTACTATTGTTGGTTGTGTTAGGATTGAATATTTGAATAATATGATCATTAACGTGTATGATGTACCAATTTTTCAATGGCAATTTGTTCTTTATATGCCTAACTAACCCATAATTACAAGAAGGTTGAATTTTGGAATGATAGGTTTTTTGTGAAGGATATTAATAATGGATTTTGGTTGTTGCCGAGGTTATTTTAAAACCCAAAGAAATAATATGACTTTTCTAATTTATATAAAGTAGTTCTAGGTATAATTGCAGCCATATCCATGAATGATGATATTCTCAAAATTTGACACGAGAGACTCAGACTTTTGAATTTTCAAAGTATGAAATTAATGGTGAAGCTTAATATGGTTAATGGAATTCCTAAGGTAGTTTCCCCTAATGGTGTATGTGAAGGGTGTGTTCTTGGAAAGCATCATTAGGGTGCATTTGAGATATGGAAATTTTGTGGAGCAAAGAGTCAACTAGAAGTTCTCAAGAGTATCCTTTGTACAATGAACAAACCATCATTAGATAGTGCAAGGCATGTTTTAACATCCATTGATGAATTTGTTGTTTTAACCTCCATTGACGGTTGTTCTAAGTATGCTTGGGTGCATTTTTTAAAGAATAAAGTCCATGTCCTTGGAAATTTCAAATAATTTAGGACATGGGCTAAAGGAAAAGTTGTTGACCTATGAAATATTTAAGATATAATAATGGATGAAAGAGTAAAGAGTTTGAAAGCTACTTGTAACATAATATTGTGATTCTATTGGAAGAGATTTGTAGGCTCACACACATCAAAAAAATGGTGTTGTTGAAAGGAAGAGTAAAAATTTGGTTGAAATGACCAGGTGCTTTCCTTAAGACAAAAGCATGCCAACTAGATTTTGGGTAGAGGTTGTGTGTTGCTCATATTATCTTTTGAACATGGTTTTGAACAATGTTGTGTGTGATGTGACTTATCGAGAAATGAGGTGGAAAGAAACTTTGGATTGGACATATCATGAGAATTTTAGATGTATAGATCGGGATTATAATCTATAGGATAAATGGAAGACATAATGCTTGTATCATGGTGAACTAATTTGATGTGTTGAAAACTTACAGACTGTTTAATTGTGTGAAATAGGAAGCTATTTGCAGGAGGTGTGTTTTTTTTTATGAGAATACTTTAGATGTTTCCTTGCTAAACTCCTATTATATCATTTTAAACAACGATCCATTTGAAATTGTGAACAAGTATGAATCCATTGACCTATAAATTGCATTGATTGACATGCCAACACACTTGTTGATTGTGCAATTGAATCAACCTATACTCGACCCTCCTTAACAGAGGAATACAAACAATGGATTGCTTAATTATTCAACTATGAATTCTCATGGTTAATTTGTAATAGGATCTCCTACAAGGGATATTAGTCTTCCCCAGTGGGTGACTAAAACTATTGATTTTGATATAGATAATGTGAATGACTGAAGGAACACTAGAGGAAAGAAACTATGTCATATTGTTGCTTTGATGGCATGTGTCTAGAGGAATGTGATCCTAATATATATGCAAATGCACATGGTTGACTTTAATGGGAGAATGCTATCACCAAAGAATACGATTCCTTGTTGAAATATAAGACATGGAAATGGTTTTCTTGATGAGAAGGTATTTGATGCAAGGAACCCTTTTTCTTAGTTGCAAAGATGATTCTTTTTTACTTATTTTTTCACTTATTGCTTTTTTTTTTATGGGAGGTCCATTACATGGGTGTCAAGAGTGATTTATTACATGGTGGTTTCATTGAGGGGATTGATATGGAGTAACTTCCAACCTATGGGAAGGATGGAAGTGTTGTGTATCCATTGAATAAATTCTTGTATGAAACAAACCCCTAGGTCATGGTATGGGGAGATAAAAAGATTATTTCCTAATCTTGGTTTGAAACATTGCAATCTAATAATATGTAGTAGCCATAAATTGATTTTGAGTTTGAAAGGGACTTTGGCGTATATCTAGAAAGACCTAGCTCTATTACATTTCTCTTTGTGCATCCAAATTTGCATATGGATGGAGCTATGTTTATTTATCAACATATGCAATTTGGCTATATTGCAGATATTCAAAATGGACCTCTATAAATCCTTTGTGATGTCATATCAGTGGGGAGTGACACTGAACGAGGAACATGATGCTTTGAAAGTTGATATGATTCTCTATAGTCGAGTTTTTGGTAGTCTAATTTATTTGACTCATAGTTGATGTGATATATCCTTTCCTAATAGTGTGGACTCTATGTTCATGTAGGGTTCAAACATAGGCCACTTGAATATTGAAAATATTATTGTTCTTTATATTAAGGGTACTTATGATCTTGGTATAAAGTATCATTAGAGAAAAAATGAGGTTAAAATATACCAAACAACAAACAAGGTGCGTAATGAGTTGGAAATTCAATAACTAATAGAATTTCAAAAAATCAAGTTAATGATAATTATTGAGTTGGACATACAAAAGTCAAGGATGATTATGTGTCATGTTTCTATTTGATAATATTCAACCATACATATACTTAAAATTGGTTAAGATGTTTGTGGGATCATTTTGGGATATGATAATGTCTTTGAAATACCAAATATGGAATATATCCGAACACTGTAATGATGAGCTGGGACTAACCTTCCATAGAACTAAATCTGAATCCAGCCTCTCTAACTTGGTTTCTGATTCCTCTGCATTTGATTTTCCGCGTATTTCTTGGTCACCCCTAACCCCAGAGCCTCTAGGTGAGGATTTCCAACGCTTACTTGACCCAGAGTGCCTGACACTTACCGTTGATTCAAATCTGCTAAGTTCTCCTGTCATAAGGCAATCTTTTTCCACATTTTTATCTCCCATTTCTCTAGAGATAAATTAGCTTTCATCTTCCAGTTTCACAGCTCTCTACATCCGCCATAGTTTACCAATTTCTGTTACACCAGTCTTAATCCCTCCCGCAAACCATGTTGTACCACCAAGGATGGCTAGATTTTCTCCCTTACAACTCCCTGTTGTGCTTCACGACCTTCCCTTGCTTTATGCCCAAAGGATCAGACAATTTAATGGGGATATGGGATACTTGGCTGAAGAACACTTGGATTGGTTTTTAGACTGGACCAATTTAGAAGAAGTGGACCATGATGATGTGAAGGTCGGGATTTTTTCCCAATGCCTTGCTGGAGAGGCAAGAAGATGGTTCACAAGCCTTGCAGCTGGTTCCATCCAAAACTATAGGGAATTTGGATATGCCTTCAAAGATAAGTGGGCAAACCAGAAGAACCCCAAGATGTATTTGTCACAATATCACTCCATGACGAGAAAGAAGAGTGAATCTGTCCAACAATTCTCTGACAGGTTCGTGAAAGTATACAATTCCATTCCTTCCTAGTTCAAACCACCGATTGGTTCTGCTTAGACCCAATACGCTGAAGCGTTTGACAATGAGTTTACCTTGTGGCTAAGAAAAATAACATCAACCTCCTTGGAAACCATGATGAAGGACACCATAGAGGTGGAGGAAAACCTGGTCGCTGTAAGAAAGAAGAAAAGAGATGAGGGAGAATGGAGAAGGGAGGATGGAGAAAGGAGAAGGGAGGATGGAGAGTGGAGAAAATATGAGGGAGAGAGAAGGAAATACAAAGAACACGAACAACCCTCTACCTATAGATCACAAGAGGTAGAATAGACACAATGATGAGAACCATGGAAATAATGATGGAGAGGCTCTCTATAGATGGCAGATCACCTCCCAGGGAAAATCAAGAACAACAAAATAGGAATATGAATGTTTGGAGGCCCCAAGTTATCCAGAACAGGCAGAGGAACCCTCCAGACCCACCTGTTAGGTCTCCATTTCAGGAAAATTTCGTGGATCAGGAGGGGAAAATCTAGCCGAAGATGAAATCCACCAGCTGGATACCGACTCTCCTACCACCTTCCTCACCAAAGAATAACATGACAATGCTTGTCTCGAGAGGGGAAAGGTGCCCCTAGACGAAACAAATGACTTCAGGAGAGGATAGAAGCTCGACTTCATGGATGTATAGAGACAAATTAACCTGAGGAACTGAGAGGTCCCTGTCACAAGGAATACGGATGTAGGAAACAAGGCTTCTACTAGCAAGCCTAAAAAAAATACACCCCCCAGGAACAACCCAAAAATCTGCCAGAACCCAAAGGGAAGGAAATAAGAGAGAGCAATCCTTGGAGCTCTGATCAAGGACAATATTCTTTCAGTCTCGAGGCTGAAATCACAAAGATAAAAATCTTTGTCCCCCTAACAGAACTATTAAAAAATTCAGAATATCATTCTAGAATTTCCACAGTTTTAAATCCTCTTGGAGAAATATCTGCCATATCTGATAGCCTGATTCTGCAAGATGATAGGCCCACTATCCTTTTTCCCCCCATGTATATGAACTCTCTAACGAAGAAGTCCCCCCTTTCTATGTTATCCTGAACATTCATAATGCCATGCTTGATTCAGGATCCTCTCACAATCTGATGCCCAGGAGAATCATGGATGAATTGGGATTGTAAGTAACTAGACCCTAGAAGGACCTTTTTTCCTTTGATTCTAACAATGTCAAATGTATAGGATTAATCAAATAATTGGTCATCTCTTTAGCCCAGATCCTTGCTAAAACCCTGGTCATGGATGTGGTGGTGGCTGAAATCCCTCCTAAGTTCGGAATGTTGCTGTCAAGATATTGGTCATACAAACTCAAAGGTTCCCTCCAGATGGGCATGTCATATGCCACTATCCTTGTCTTCGGGATACAAAGAAGGATTTTCAGAGAACAAAAGTTGGCGTATATGGTAACCAGCATGGAGAGGCCATAAAATCACCCCATATATTCGGTGGACACAGAGATGGGATCTGCTATCTTCTTCGCTCAAGGGGATGAAGACAGTTCTTGTTTCCAAAATGTTGCCTTCGTTCCTACTCAGGAGGAGCTAGAGGGGGCGTGGGATGTGAGTTTCGATGGGTTAGCATGCAGAGAAGGGGCAAGAGCTGGGGTATGGGTAAGACCCCCAGGAGTGCGAGCTTTGAATTATTCTTACAAGATTGTTTTTTACTATACGAACAATGAAGCAGAATACGAGGATATGATATTAGAAATTTTGGCCTTGAAGGAGATCCAGGTCAAGAGGGTGGTATTACATGGGGATTTTGAGCTAGTAATTAAGCAAATGATGGGTGAGTATTAGGCTAGACATCCCAGGATGAGAAGCTACCAGAATTTTTCCTAGTACCTTATTTAAATCCAATTTCAATCTGACTCCCAGAGTACAGAATTGTGTGGCTAATTCCCTGGACACTTCAACATCATCCTTCAAGGTCCTTATGCAGCCTGTAGGAAAATATGAAATTGAATTGAGGCACAAACCCTCTTCCCCAGATAACGTGAAGAGATGGCAGGTCTTTGAGGATGATAAGAAAATTCACAATTTCCTCACTCTCACTGAGGAGTTTTAGGGATTGGCTATTGATGAAGAAAATGAACTTCGAGAGGCGACGCCTCTTATGCAAGAACCCTTACGAATCTGGACTGTGAATCCAAAAGGAGTGCTTCAGGAAGAGGTGGCTATTGCTGTTGAAAATGATAAGAGTGATGAAACTAAGGAGGTCTGGGATACATAATTACAAGAGTTTGAAAACCACCAAGAGTATGTGAACATTTTTTTTGGAAAGGAGATTTTGCAGTTGAGAGGTAATTCCATCCCTAGGGGTCCCGTTCCTATGGAGAAAATTTTAGACCCTAATGATGTGGCCAAATAACCTCAGATGGTCCCAAGATGTGAAGTTGTTGAGGATGCAAATATTGGGATAGAGGAATAATCTAAGATCATCAAAATAGCGAGGACCCTTTTACCTGAAGCCAAGAAAAGATACATCTCACTGATGAAGGATTATTCAGATGTGTTTGCTTGGAGCTACAAGGACCTCAAGGATTACGATACGAGCATCATATAGCATACCATACCAATCAAGAAGGACAAAATGTCATTCAAACAAAAGTTGAGAAGGATGAACCCCAAGCTGCTGCCCCTAGTAGAAAAAGAGATCAAGAAGTTGTTTCAGGCCAAAATCATTGTGGCCCTCAGATTCTCATGTTGGGTGGAAAATATGGTCCCTGTTAGAAAGAAGAACAAGGAAATAAGAATATGTATTGACTTCGGGAACCTGAACATATTTTCACTGAAGGATCATTACCCCCTCCCCAAAATGCACCATATCTTACAGAGAGTAGTGGGTTCACAGAGGATCTCCACTCTAGATGGTTTCTCAGGTTATAACCAGATTGTGGTACACCCGAAGGATCAAGAGAATACAACATTCACCACCCCTTGGTGCACCTTCATGTATGCTAAAATGTTGTTTGGGCTGATGAACGTGGCAACAAATTTCTATAGGGCCATGGACATAGCATTCACCGATGAGAAAGACAACATTTTGGTCATTTATATGGATGATATCACCGTTTTCTCCAAGTCCGATGAAGAACATGTCGCCAACCTGTTGAGGATGTTCAAGAAATGCAGAAAGTTTGGCATCTACCTGAATCCTAAAAATCCATTCTTTTCTATGAAAGAAGGGAAGTTGTTGGGGCATATAATCTCTTAGGAGGGCATAAAGATAGATCTGAAGGCCCAAAAATAGATCAACAAAATGGATCTCCCTCGAAATAAGATCGAGGTTCAGTCATTTATGGGAAAGGTGAATTTAATAAGAAGATTCATAGCTGCATTTGATGAGATAATGAAATATATAACCAACATGATAGGAAAGGACCAAGATATCAGGTGGACTCCTGAAGCCAAAAAATCCTTTGAAATCATAAAGAGGGCCATAGCTGAAGCGTCTGTTTGTGCAAACCCCGATTTTTCCAAATACTTTCTCATATTTTCCTTTTCCTCAGAACACACAGTGGCAAGAGTACTACTGCAAAAGAACCACGAACGCCATGAGCAACCCATTGATTTCTACAAAAAGACCCTAAGAGATGCCCCCCTGAAGTACAATATCCTGGATAAGCAGGCCTATGCTTTGGTACATGCCTTAAAAAACTTTTGGTTATACATCCTGCACTCACATATCATTTCTCACGTGCCCACCAACGCTGTGAAAGACATTCTGACCCAACCTGATCTAGAGGGATGGAGGGGAAAGTGGATAGCAATTCTGCTGGAGTATGAAATGGAAATCAAGCCCACAAATTTGATCAAGGGCCAGAGGATAGCCAAGATTATGGCCTAGTCCAACTGCGATGCTCTCAGCTTGCACATGATTGCTGAATTGTCAGTTGAGCAGCATAATCCTTAGAGACAACCGAGCCCCCTAGTAGGTGAGCACTTTCTATCATCCCCATGGTACACTGATGTCATTTCCATCTTACAACATCTATAGGCTCCGAAGGGTATGGATAAAACAAGGGCCAGGTTCCTCAAACAGAAAGCAACAAGTTTATGTATCCTAATGAGAATTTGTATTGGAAAGATCCCGGAGGAGTTTTACTGAACTACGTAGATGAACACAAATCCAAGAGGCTTATTAAAGAGTTTCGTGCAGGGGAGTGTGTGGTGCATCACTACTGGAAAACCACAGTAAAAAAAATCATGAGATTAGGATTCTATTGGCCTACAATATTTTCTGATACTCATAAGAAAGTGGTTTCTTGCCATAAATGTCAGATTTTTGAAGGTAGGAGGAAATTGGTGGCATTACCTTTGAAGCCTATTCAGGTTGAAGCCCCTTTCCAACAATGGGGGATAGATTTTATCAGAGAAATTAATCCTCATTCATCAAGACAACATAGATGGATCCTCAACGCCATTGAATACTTCATAAAATGGATCGAGGCCATCCCCACGAGACAAGCTACCGAGACAATGATCACGCAGTTTCTGGAGGAGCATATTCTGTCAAGGTTTGGAGTTTCCAGGAAGACAATCATTGATATTGCTCTAGCCTTTAAATCAAAGAAAATGATCTCTTTTTGCTTCAAATATCAAATATAGTTGGGGCATTCCACATCCTATTACCCCTAGGGAAACAAACTAGCAGATTCTTCAAACAAGATTCTTATGAGGATCATAAAGAAGCTGCTACAGGAAAATAAGAAAGATTGGTACACAAAGCTAATTCATGCTCTATGGGCTGACATAATTAGTGTGAACAAGTCTATCGACACCTCACCATTCCAACTGGTCTATGGTTCAGAGCTAATTTTTCCTAACTCCCTGATCTTTCCAGTAATGAGATTGTTGCAAGAAGAGCTGAAACCCATCCTACCCAGAGGAGGATGTTTTAGTTGGTTGAGCTACAACAACAAAGGGAACATATTTTCGATAGAACTCAGCAATTTCAGGACATGATGAAATATATTTTTGATAGGAGAACCAAACCTGATGATTTCGAGATAGGGGACATAGTGTTGCAATGGGATGTACCCCATGAGGAGAAGGGCACATATGGAAAATTTGATCACCTGTGCAAAGGCCCATACAAAATCGTCACCTTCAGAGGAAAGAATGCTTATGTGTTGGAAGAAATTGAGGGTGGATTGGTATGTGGAGCTTCGGTAAACGGAAGGCTCCTCAAACATTAATTTTTGTAAGAAAATTCAGTCCCATTGTCATTATATATAGAATTTTATCATAATATTGCTTGTGTGGATGGCTCTCTGACAGACTTAAAGCCCGAGGTGAAGGCAATAAGGTCTCTAAGATATGCTATCATTTGGTTTTTATTTTTGAGCAAATTTTACAGTTGCAGACCCCAGAGCAGAGTTTGAGAGTTGTAGCAAGGATTGGAAACAACCCAACGAACAAGGAACATGGCCTATGTAGTTCTTTTCTACCTCACAAGGAGGATAACATCCCCGAGTTGGAGCCACTGTTAGCACCTGGTTCGCACCAGTGATAAACGTTGAAGAAATTTGAAGGAGAGATTAGCTCCATTTTGGGCTAAAAAGTTGACAGGGGAGTAGGCCAATTAAAAAGAGGAACAAGGTCTGAAGACTCCCTGATCATAGGAACTTGAAGGACGTAATGAGGTTCTATAGATTTGGAAGATAAACAGCGTGGATACATAGCAAAAGAAGATCGATGGCGGAGGAATATTTCACCAAGAAAGAGATGCGTGGTCTATAAAACTATGAAGGACCACGAAATCCGTTATATCCCTCAGATATCGATGATCGATATCTATAGATGCTTAATATCTACGGTGGGAATGGATTGCGTGGCGACAATGCACACAGAGGTTAGCATCATGGGGCGATGTGAAATGTGAATGGACCCCATGCCTCGAGATGATGGAGATATGGCAGGGATCAGATAAGTGGCTTAGAGTTGTTTCGGGGATGAAAAACACATGGGTTTTAGCGAGAGGATCCGTTGCGAAATACGGTAGGACCCCGCGGTTTGGACGACGTAGTTCTGATAGAGATATGATCGACGATTCCATGGGATTTCATGATGGAAAGGTGCAAGGAGTTTAACAAGGTAAGACATCATGAAATCGCGTAAATAACCATATCAAGTGATGGTTGGGATTTTTCGTAGGGGATATCTACGACCATGATTGACTTCGCATAACCAGAGATGCGAGAGGGAAAAAGAGCAGTATAGATGCAAGGTGAAGTTGGGTCATGAATCGGATGCAATGATGCAGATCATGTATGGGGAAATAAATTGGTTAGATTTGTTCTAAAAACATCATTTTCAGGAAAGCGATCATGCCTCTCAGACGCCAAATTTCCATTTTTGATCCAACATGCTGTAGCTCCCTTATTTCTTGTATTAGATCAAAATCGTGGCAAATTTGCCACATTAGGAGTTTGTTAGAATTTGAATGATGACTCGGGATTTGATTCCCAAATTTTGTAATAGAATTAGGCTCTGTTTCGAGGTTGGTCTCAGGAGCCATAGCACTATAAATATGTCCTGAATTGATGAGGAAAGGGTTGGAACTTTCATTTATAAAGTGTTTTGCTTTTGTTTTTGTCCATGCAACTTTATTGGAAGAGTTAATGAGAAACATTCTCCTGCGTTTCTGAGATTCATCATGGTGTTCTACATTTAGTCTGTTTTCCTGTTTTATCATGATCATTTCTGTGCTTTTCGGCTAATGCGCTCTAGTTGTATATGAGGAATTCATTTCAGTAAGTGCTCCTCGTATTAGACGTTGCATTTGCAATGTGTTTATGATAATTGTTATATAATTCACTCCCAGTTAAGTGCTCTGTATTAGTTGTTAGCCTTATTGTTGTTGTTGCTAAAGGTGGCACAGGAGATTCATCTGTAGATAGGCGCCTCTCGTTTCATTGGGATTCCTCCTCTTTCTCCTAGCACCCTTTCAATACATTGAATGATTGTGACACTTACTTTGCCTCAAAATACAAAGGAAATCCCCTTCCTCATTTTTCTCTATAATACCCTTGATTGATTCAGGTTTCGACTCCATTTCACAATTATTTTTCCTGTCTGTCTGTCCCACCATCTTTAAATCTATCCATTACATTAGAAATATATCCTTCTGACTGCTTGTTTAGTGCTTAACGTATATGTGAATTTGGTTCTGTGACAAGAGAGAACCCTCTCTGACTGTATCGGCTAGAATGCAGTCTAAAGGTTGGTTGAAATGGTTACCCCTGTGACTTCCTATCGCAACCATTTCAACCATAGATTGGTTGAAATGGTTACCCCACGTGTGTAGTTGCAGGATTACGTCGTCTTATATGGCCATGATCTGGATCCCATATTTGTTGCTTTCCGGCCATTTTCACTTTTGTGTGCGTTTGTGCTTGCCTTTCGTTTGTTGTGCACTCCCCGTCCTGCCTTTGCGGGCCCTTTTCCTCCTTTGTACTCTTCCTTGGCTTCCATCGGTGCGCGCACATCTTTCTTGGCTGTGCGCACGAAGTTACTTCTTAAGCCCCTTTTCTGGGCCAACAGGCCCCCAACACTCACCGTGGCTCGTCCCGAGCCACTAAGCAAGGGATAGGTGAGTAGCCCGATTTGCGTATGACCTTTTGGAAAAAAATTAAAATGCTTCTTTTCTTTTCTTTTTTCTTTTTTTCGGCTGCATCTTAGCTTGCGTAGTCCGTTCCTTGCTCCTTTTTTTTCTCCCAGCCAGATGCATTGGTCAGATTTCTTTACATTATTGTGAATTCACGAGTTTTGGGTCTTCTTGCTCAACAACATAGACCTTGCCATGGAATGCTTGCACAAGGGATTCAATCTTTGCAACTTCCACCATAGCTTCCTCTGCCTGCGCGACCAGTTGCTCCACCTGGTTGGACTGTACATGCTCCACTAGTTTGCTCTCCATTGACAGCAATATACCTTGAAGCTTCCGCTGCATTGACTGAATATGGTCTGTGAGTTTTTCTGCCTCTGTCTGGAAGTCCTCAACCGTGGCTTCTCTAGCCTTTTCCTATTCACGAAGGGTCTGGAATTCTTGCTGGAGGGTTTTGATATTCGCATGCTTAAGGACCTTTTGTTGGAGTGAGAGTTTCCTGATATCTACTTTCACGGCAGTGATGCGTTCATTTTCCTCGCGAATGCGTTACCTTATTTTCTCAGTTGTGCCATCCTCAAGCAATGTTTCCCAAATGGTCGCAACATCATCTGCGGCCTTTGCGCAGATTGCTTCTCTGTCTTTAACCTTGGAAGCAGTTTCAGAAATTGCTGCTTTTCATTCTACCAGCACCTCTGGGGGTGTGCCTGGTATTTGTCGGGCTTGCAGATCTTCTACTTGGTGTTGAAGATCTTTTGCAATCTTGGCAAGCCGAGCTACTTTAGTGATGGATTCTTCCTCAGGATGCCCAACCTCTGGTGGGAATGGCATGATGGCATTCTTGATGGAGTATGCCAATGTGGCTGAGCTTTGCTTGCAGGCTAAAATTTATTGGTCCTTCTCTACCAAATAGCTGGTGCACTCATGCAGTTCCCGCTCCTTTCCTTGCAAGAGGGTCTTGCACAGTTTTGATTTCATTCTCTGCTTTGCTGCCTGATGAGCAATAATGTTCTGCCTTAGTCGAAGCTCAGCTGTAGTTGCTTGCTGAATGATATAGAGCTCGTCCAAGAGCAACTTGGAGAAGTCTATCTCGACGGTGCTGTTCTCAGTTTCTACAGTTGTCTCTTCTTTCAGTTGAATTGCGTGCGTTTGAATGATTACCTTGATTGGTGGCTCCCATGGCATTGTGAGTAGCGGAATGTTAGGATCAATATGATATACCTTGGTGTCCATCGTGTGCTTAACCTCGTTGATAGTTTCCGTTAGCTGATTAAGGTGGATCTGGACTTGGGAAGATACATGTGCTTGCTGAGTCTTTAGGCCATCTAGGTTATCTTGCGCTACTTTCACCACAGCAACAACAATTTCTTGCAAGTCATCCTAGTTAATACATTGGTTCCTGCTGCTCTATTTGCTTTTTGCTTTTTGCGTGATGATTGAGCTTCCTTAGGAGATACTGGGGTCTGCACGCATTGCCCAGTTTGCAGTTGTGTGGATGGAAGGTGCTCTAAGTCTTCTGTATCATCATCCTCGTCCATGTTTTCTTGGGATGGGTCTGATTGGTTATCATCGTCTTCTTGCTCTTCACCATTTACTTGGTGAATTGGTGGTTCTTCAACATTCTACTCATCAGGAAGTGGTTCTACAAGTGGACCACGCCATTCCTTCGGCCATAGCTTGATAATGGTGTCCACATCATCATCTGTTAATACGAACCTGGCTTGATGGATATGTCGCGGTGGACCTTTAAGAGGCAATAGATTAATCTAATGCATATCCGCTTCAAATTTGATAAAGGAATCATACCTTTGCACAGTTGCGGTGTAGATCCGGTGAATTTGCTGAACAAATTGACGTAGCGCCTCGCTGTGTAAGAAGAATGCAATATTGTTATCCTCCTGACGTTTGGTGTCAGTCTTGTCTTCCCATAGATTCTAATATTTTTCCCCCAAACAGGATAACGAGACATCCATATTCACATAGTCCGAGGGGTCAGCTCAGACAACGAAGGAGATCAAAATTAACAGCCAGGAATAGTAGAATTTATGGCCTTCCTTTTGTTGTGCCATCATCACATTTTTGAACAGGGCAGTGAGAAAATACCACAACCAGTTGAATTTCTTCCATTGTGCACATAAATCTGCAATTTCTATTACTCCCACGGAACATTGCGTCGGTACAACTTTAGGAAATATTTTGCAGGATAGTATTTTTGCAGCAACCCAGACGCTTTTGTCCTGGATGGGTCCAATTGTGAATCCCCATCCGACGCGTTGAAGGTTGTGCTTCCCGTGAATATATCGAGTATTATGCTTCGTAAGGCAAGGAAGAGGGTCTTTTCCTTCGCTTGGAAGCCCTGTAACTCTCACTATTAGTTCAACATTAATGGGGTATGGCTTGTCTAGCCATAAGTAACCTCGGTGAAAATAGACTAGCAACTTATTTACATACGTACTATCCTGTGGACTATGGCCAAAATGAGGCATAAACAACATGTTGAGAAAACCTGAAGTGGCTAATCCCTCAGCCCAATTCTTTGGTTTAATTACTTTGATAGCAGGGTCAGCAGTCTGTATTATATCCATGCAGTCTTTTATCTATAATCCCTCCTGCTACCGAGTGTCGTATCCTTGGAGTTTTAACACAACTAATGTTGGAAGGATGTCCTTCAACAAGGGTATGCCAACATGGATCCTTGGGGCGATCAAAGTGGTCAGTGGTGTCGCTGGAAGGTCTACATGTTCCGTACCAACTCTTCTTGGTCTAATGTAAGCTGGAAAGTTTGGGTCGGTCCGTTCCCTTTGCGTATTGTCCTGTTGTGGGAGGTCTTTATCAGCATCAGCAGTTCCCTGGGCAGTAGCAGGCATCTTTCCTTGGTCGCTTGAGGTATCTGGAACTTTACGTTTCTTTTGTTTTGGCTGCGGTTGTGCAGATGACTCACCTGGAATAACTGGTATTTCTCGGACTGGGTTCAACATAGGATGCGAACCAGGGGTTGGATTCGATTGTGGCTACCTAGTTCTTGCCATTGCATCAGCCTTTGGAGACGGCTACAAGTGTGGGTTTGCAGTTGACTGTATTTCTACTTCCTCCTCAATAAGGTAGTCGGAGATGACAGTGGCATCTGAAGCCTCACTTCCATTGGGGATGTTAATTACCATGGGTTTGCATGGGATAGAAACAGGTGCTAGGAGGCGGGTCTATAGTATCTTAGCTCTGGTGTTCTTAGTGTGTAACAGAAAATCGTTCTTGCGGGGAACAAATATTTTAAACAATGGAAAGTGGCATTAAGGCATTGATTTGGCAATAGATGAAGATCTAATCATGCTTGTAAGTTGCATTTTTCCAATGATTTCTCCATTAATTTATGTAACTAACCTTTCAGGCTGCAGTTGTCAGACCAGTAATGGCAATTAGTTCTATGACGGTTGTTAAGATTGAATAGTATGCCACCTTGCACCTTGTACTGGGTTGATTTACTGCCACACAAGTGAACCAGTCATACAAATTTGTGGCATGGATCTGGTAATTAATGCTAAACAGCCTGTGATTCGTACCTTTTTCCTTCTTGGCATCTAGCTATCTTGGCGTCTTGTGAGACTTGAGGTTTCCCTCTTGGGTATATGTGATGATGTGACCGCTGGGCGGTTGAGTGCTCATGCTTCCAGTTGGTTCTGTCGTAATCTTGCAACATAAAAGTCTACATCATTTTTTTAATTTATTTTTTTATTTTTTACATGTGTCGGAGTAAGGTTTCAAGCAATTGCCGCCTACCTAACTCACGGTGTGAGTACCATCAGCTTTTTTGATAGTGCGTTGTACCTCTACCCTTATTTGGTGCGATGGTATCTGATCGTAGCCAAGTTGCCTTTTGTTTGTGTGGGTGAGCGAGCTTGTTATCATAGTGTAGGATAAGTCTTCCTTCTGGTTATGGATTCACCTTGATATATTGACAATGTCGTGTTGGTAGTTGAGTTGGTATATTCTGTAATCGCAAATGTATCTTCATCCTTTCTAAGTATTCCACCATTTCCTTTCTCTCTGTGCCATTTGTAGGGAATAGGGCTTGATATTGTTTTAAGAGCTCTGCAACCTGGATAGCTGTTTTATCCTGCGAGTGCTTAGGAGTTATTCTGTAATCTTTGCTTAGTTCCATTGTTTTAGGCCCGTTGGATTGAGTGAGGCTATCTTCTACGTTCCGAGAAAGGTTGTCTTGCTGAGTAGCTACATTGTGGAGGTGAGAATTAGCATCGTTGGTATTTTCAACTATACCCTCCTTGTTTTGCTGAATTGTATTCTAAATTATGGGGTGTTTATCAATTCTCAAAACTGGAGGCATGACCTGCTGGGTTTTTTGTCATAGCTGCTCAGAGCTATCGCAGGTATTAGGTGTCATATCCAAAGTGTATGTAAATCTCTCATAGGTGGGTAACTCCCTTAATTCGGTCTCCACCTGCCGCATGGACCTTGTCACTCTTGTGCACTTCCTCATGGAAACTTCATGTAACCTATTTTTCCAATTCTCTAAAGCTTCTTCTGTATTCGTCGTACATGAGCTCGCACACTTCCACCTGAGGTTCCCATCCACTGTCAGACTGATTTAATCATCGTGTAGGGTTGTAACATTGTATATTTGATCGAGATAGTCGACCTGTCCCTCATTATAAATAGGTTCAACGTATCTATGCCCCTCAAATGGATCAATGGGCGATACTACTCTCATCTCCTCATCTTCAAATGAGATGATCCTTTTCTTGAAATTTATAATTGTTTGATTGTTTATAGCCCAATCTATCCCTAGTAGTGCAGGGTAAGGATTTGTATCATCCACGATGTTGATGACTTCAAAGTTTGCATATGTGTGCAATCCTTCGACTTCGACGATGACATTGCTCAATCTTCCAATGGGTAGTACCTTCATTTGATTGGAAAGACGTAGTTGGATAGGAGACCAGTCCAAGCACGGCTTACGCATGCTTTCCCAAGTCTGGCGAGTTAAGATATTGACATTTGACCCCAGATATAAAATAATATAATCCATGTCATAGTCACCTATCTGCATGTTCATTCTCATTTCACGACCAGTCTTACATTTTTGTCGTACTTGATTGGCGTTCTTCTCAATGGGTGGTACTACAGGGATCTTATCTATTATTGCTTGTAGTTCTGCAATAGCATCTTTATCTTGAATTAGCATCAACCAACTTGACATAAGAGGTCTGAGCTTACTAACCTTGTTTGAAGCTTTCTTTTGAAACAGGTACCGGAATCATTCCGGCATGTCCTTGACTTCTGTTGAAGTTGAAGGGACATAAGGGCTTATGAATTCTGATTGCACATCCTAGAATACTTCTTTCTGCTTCACGTCAGTTGATGATTCCCTCTTTTGTGCTGTCGATCTTACTTGTGGCTGCGGTTTCTCTTAGGAGTTCTCTTGCTCCCCTCCAGGCGTCATGTCTTCCCTTGTTATGGCGATAATGTTCAGGTCTCGTGGTTTAGCCATGATCATCTGAACATTTTCATTCACATTCTAGTTTGGTTTTGGTGGGGGATTGGGTGCGGCAATATTTCTTTTTTGCCACTTTGCGATCAGCTGAGGACATTTCTCAACATTATGGTATTGACACTTACAATAGGAGCATGTCCTGGAAGGCTCCAAGCAATCTCTGTAAAAGTGACCTACTTGTTCACAGTTATAATAGGTAACTGGACCTCTCCCCCTGCCAAATCCTCCTCTGCCACCTCGTCCTCTAAGGTTCCCTCCACCCCTTCCCTAAGGGTGTAATTGTTGTTGCAGGTACTGGTTCTGCTGGTAGCTTTGATGATAGGGGTTTGACTGTACGTATGGATGTTGAAGTGCATACGACTGTTGGTATGGATTAGCTATAAATTGCGCAGGTTAGTACAAGTTTTGTGCCTATTCAACTTGTAGAAGCCCCTCATTTTTCATCAAGTATGTATCAACTGTCTTCTCTTTCAAGAGATGGTATGCTCTACATTCTTTTTCATCATGTCTTGCAGAGCTACAAAATTTACAAAACAAGTTTGCAGGGGTACTTACAAACTTTTGCAAATACACACATTCCTCATCACGGTGACCTCTTTCCTAGCATATATGACACTAGGGTAACCCTTTCCCATTTAATGGGTTACGTGCACCAGATGCAACATAATTCATGAAGGTCAGATAGTTATCCTTGGTGTGTCTGTCCGTTCTACATTTTGTGCACCATAAGTCCTCTTGTCCTTCCTTTCCCTTCTTGATATCCTGAAGTTTTAGTGTGAGGTTGGCTAGCTGCGACTGAATTTGGACTGTTTTGGCGTTACTATCATCAATAGGTGAGGATTCTAGTTTCATTGACAGCTCCAATGCTTCTGTCTGCGATTCAATATTCTGCTGCATCAATGGCCCTCAGAAATGTGGTAGAAAAGCGGCAATAAACCACTCCTTATGTTGTACATCAAAAATTTGGAATCTTACTTTAGCCATCAACATCTTGAATGTTTGGTCAAAATCCCATATAGTCTTTGCCAGGGCTTGTTTAATCTCCTTGATCTCAGTGATACATTGGGACTTTGATTTGGGTTTTCTGAACTCTGAGATCATTGCAGCTTGGATTTCTTCAAGGGTCTTCTGTGGTGTTCTGGTTGGGATGGCACAAAACTTCATAAACCAATCCAGGGCGTGACCCCTTAAGGTTGTAATCATTTGTCCCTTCTTTATGTCGGCATTATTTACTAAGCGTACCATCTAGACAACTTCACAAAGAAACCAATGCTATTATGGGTCCTTTGTTCCATTCCCATTAAATGTAGGTAACTAGACATCTGTGGCAGCCATGAGGTTGGAGTTCAAGTTCTCTGGAGCAGGGTTCAACTGAGGTATTCCTTTAGGTGTACTAGTTTTAGGACTAGCATTATCTGAGTTAGAGGTTCTTTCAGTGTATGAGGCTCTAGATATCATCTTAGGCTATATGTCTAGTGTTATATAATTGTGCTCTGATACTTACGTAAGAGCTATCTGGATCTTTAGGTCCTTCCGAGATCGGGCTATAGTCCTCCTCTTCGTCGCAAGACACCTCATCTTCGTACGACCAAAGTTCGTGTTCACTTCCTGCGAATACACTAGGATTCCATCGGCCCCTTTCGTTTTTCCTTCTCTTTCCTGACCTGAATATTCTCCCACTTATTATAACTCCATCCCCAAGTCCAGGTTCTATTCTTCCAAGGAACATCTCCATGCATCTTTCCCATGTTCTTACTTGCTAGTTAGCAGCATAGCCCCTTCCCAAAACACAGTTCAACTATCTAGGTGTAAAAGACCTTTCTCATAAGTAAGTAGTTTTATCCAAGTACTTATACTTAACAAGTATCTCCTTCAATGTCCTTGGAAGAAATCTCGTTCAGCCTCACTATATGAAGTTATAGTATCTATTGCAAACTCAGTAATATATCCTTGCAATATACTATCAACCCAAAAATCAACAGCTCTTGATACAATGTTACTTACATTGGTTACCTCTTGAACCAATTGGTTACTCAACTTAGTAATCTCCCTTGTCTAATAGTTGGTCCACCTAGAAGCTAATCCTACCAGCCATTCATGCAGTAGAACAAGGAATTCAACTAAGAAGATCTCATGAATATTAGAGTAAATATAATCATCCAACCATCTTTCTGCACTAAACCGTGTTCCTGCACTTTATTCTTGTGCAAACACCAGCATTTTAGCTTCCATCCAGTCTTCTATCTCTTCCTTCATTGGGTGCCACACCATTTCCTCGATTCAATCAAAAGGGTCCCGGCAACAGAACCATTTGTTGGCCGCTATTCCTTTCTCGCATGACCTAGGTCCTATGCAGCCTACCGATCCAACAACTACTTGAGATAAAGGCCGGATAGGGAAAGCCCCATCGGCAACACCTGCGAAGCAGGCATAGTCTCACCTGAGATATCTCATATATGGGTAACCGCCAGACCATGTTTCCACGATTGTCAGGGAAGTATAGTCCCTTGGTTTGCAACCAAAGGCTCAAGGAAGGCAATAGGGTGACTGGACAAAGGAGTCGGACCTGCGTGACTGAGCACGATAGTATGTCATTGCGCACGACTTGGTCTTTCGCTCTTCCTCACAGCTAGCGCAACTGGTGCGACACAGCTGAATCAGGTCTATCGGTTCTAGAACTTTCTATGGGTTCACAACAAGACGTAACCAGAATGACGATGCACAATTATACAATGTTAATTCAACACAATGTTCCTTACATCCATCCATTAATTGCAATAAATAAAAAGAACTGAACCATGTACATAGGAAATAACTACTAATCAATCACATAAACATTCGCCACATCAATCATTCCATTGAACACAAGAAATAACATGGAAACCCATCTGGGAAAAACCACCAAGCCGCTCTTCATCTGGTATGAGAAAGGATATAGCACCTTGCATTCTGCAGGATGTAGACTGATCTAGAGATATGTCTTTAAGCTCAGAATCATGGTTCTCATGCTCTCTGTCTTATTTCTCCTAATCTACCGCTACTATCTACAGATCCGCACACAGCCTGGATTGACTCTCATTGCGTCTGCACCACTCTACCAGAGCTTCTTTTCCTCCCATTATTCTAATTACCCTTTCTTAGACCTTCCCTCTACAACATTATACAGGTCTCGCCTATCCACCTATTATGTAATTGCAACTAACAAAAGCCAACCCTCTACCCATTGTATCCTTCCTATTTATACTAATTTACATTACCACTGCTGGTTCGACTTTATAGACAGTCTGTTAACTGTCACCATCACCCACCCCTTTGGTTACAGTTGTGGTGATCATGACTTGACACAAGGCACTATCAGCCTGACTTACAAGTATCTTCTCGCACGTGTATAGGTGCAGGCTTACACTGTCTTATATGGCCACGATCGGGATCCTGTATCTGTCACTTTTCGGCCGTTTCCCCTTTTGCGTGTGTCTGCACTTGCCTTTCCTTTGTTGTGCACTCCCCATGCTACCTTCGTGGGCCCTTTTCCTCCTTTGCGCTCTTCCGCCTTCAGTTGTTGGAAGTTGGTGACTAGTCAAGCTTAGTTATGCTTCAGTTACATTCAGTTATATGTCCTCCATTTTAGTTAGTGCCAGTCTTGCATGGCTACATGTGGATAGGCACCTATTCTCACCTAATTCTCACCTACCACATTGGTTAGACTGATTTAACTGATTATAACTGATTGAGAGACTGAATTAGACAATTGGAGCTTAGCTAGTCAGCTCCGATAGTGATTTAGAAACTTCTAGTTATCCATGCAGTTAGATTGAGTTGGTGGATTCGGATCCTATCCACATGATTCTAATTCCATGATTTGTAACACTATTTTATACTACTGGAACTAATGAAGTTCATATTGTAATTATACTAAGCAACACTTGTCTGTTTCCTGTGAGATTTGTTTTGTTCAGTGGGTATCATTCATTCCCTTTACACTTCATAATAATTAAAATCTAATGGAACTAATTTCCTGAAGATCAATGGAACATTAATTGTAATATGGCATCAAATCCTCATCAGAAAAGCTTCGAGTCTTTCCGATCTCCATTGTACACCAGAAGCAACTAGGTTCCATATAAGTCCCACAAAGTGTGCATTGCTAATTATGGATTTGTTCAGAGAAGTCTCTGCAGGCATGACAGACCCTAAGAAAGTGTACATGTCGATATGGAAGGCTTGATTCTGACATAGTGCGAATTGGTTTTGGTTTTTGCAGTGATATTTTGCAAGTACAGCTTCATATGGATTTGAGATAATCAGTTCCTCTTCTTACTCCATCCACAAGATATTCAGAATGGAAATTGAAGATGATTTCATCTTGAAAGAGACAAGATCTCTATGAGGTATCTATTGGGCTTGGTAAAGAGTCTTATGAATATGAGAATGAATTAATAAATGATGGTGATTGAGATTTTGGAACAATATGTGGGGCCTTTTCTCCAAGCTTGTGCTACCTTATTGATTTTGCTGAATACCCAAAGGATCTATGGACAGAATTGGATAGAACCTTTGGAAAGCACAATGAGGATCATTGTAGAAATTTGGAGAGCACACCCAACACCATAATATTTATTTATTCACAAGTCTCCGTTATACTCTCTTTGATGAAGTTTTTCAAGATGAAGAAGAAGCAGAATCTTCCACACAGTCAATTCGAATTAAAGAAAGTCTCCTTGGAGTGACTCCTTCTCCTATTGCTACAGAAGTTTATGAGATATATGATATCTCATATTTTCACATGGATGATCCAGAAGAATATATTCAAACATTTGTTATTGAATAAAAACTCTTCTTCCATTCTATGCAAACATTCTCCACTGATTCTTTTTTAAATTCTGTGCAAAGTTTGTCAGTGATTTCTTCAGAAAATGAAGAGGAATTTGGTTTCTCTCTCTAATGTTGTTGCTGGTGTGTAGATAAGTAATACTTTGGATATTTTTGAAATACTATCATATTGTAGGAGTGATTCATTCACTCTCATTGATCTATAGCTTCCAACAAATTCCTACATGATTGCATACACCAATACTCAAAGTTTTGTTGAAGAAGGAGAAAATTGTGTATATACCATCGCAGTGAAGCACTTGGATTTGTTCCACACTATTGGATCTGATATGAACTTATTTGGATCTAATATGATCTTATTTGTCTCAAGTTTTAAGTTTCAAGAGCCTCTAGTGATACTTGTATCTGTTCTCATCAATTTTGGTGTGAAAAATCAAGTACCAAAAATCTCTTTCAAAATTTCTACTGGGGATTTGATGTCATTATTATTTTATGAGCTTGCTGATATTATATTTTATGAATATTTGGATATTTTGGAAATAATATCATATTTGAGTAGTGATCCATTCACTCTCATTGATCTTGAGCTTCCAGGAAATTCCTACATGATTGAAAGCACCAATACTCAGAATTTTGAAGAAGAGAAAATTGTGCATCTACCATCTCAGTGGAGTACACTCTTGGATCTGATATGAACTTATTTGGATCTGCTATGATATTATTTGGATCTGATATGATATTATGTGTCTCAAGCACTTCTTCTCTCTCATCAGTTGACTTCAGTTGCTCTACATGTGTCCAGTTTTCATCTAGCAGTTGTCTATATTTCCGATTCAGTTGAGCATATTCTTCTTCTTTCGAAGAGGAAGATTCGTCTAGACATAATCATTTTAGTTTGGATTCAGAGGTTCATATGCATAGATTCAGGATGCTTCTGGACAAAAGAACCAGAATACTGCTTTGTTGAAGCATAGTGTTGCAAATTGCAGCAAAATATTTTGCCAAAGTTCTTAACTTTTTTCCCTGTTCCTGCTTATTTTGAGGGGGGGCGTTTTCCCATGAGGTTTTCCCCTATTTCCTCAGTTTATTAAGGAACATTTTTTAATTCTTTTAGATTGTATATGGGTGACTTTTTTCCTTGTTTCCAGGTCCCACAATTGTCCAAGTTAGGATTTAGGGGGGGTGTTAGGATTTATAATCCTCCCTTGTCCAAACTGTCTATTAGATTATATTTGCCTAACTTAAGAGTCATTTAGTTATTACTGGGTCCACTAGTACCATTGGGTCCACTTGTACCAATCACTAGAGTGTGGGGAACATAGATAGAGACTAACTGGAACTGACTGCACCTTCATGCATCAGTTTAGGCGCCTCCTAGACCAATCCCTATAATTTAGGAGCCACTGGGAGTTTTGACACCAACTTCCTTTAGTTGTTAGAAGTTGGTGATTATTCAAGCTTAGTTATTCTTCAGTCATATCTCCTCCAGTTCAGTTAGCACCAGTATTTCATGGCTGCATGTGGACAAGCGCCTATTCTCACCTACTTCTCACCTACCACATCAATTAGACTAGTTTAACTGATTATAACTGATTGAGAGACTGAATTAGACAACTGGAGCTTAGCTAGTTAGCTCCAATAGTGATTTAGACACTTCTAGTTAGCGATATAGTCAGATTGAGTTGGTGGATTCGAATCCTATCCATATGATTCGAATTCCACTATTTGTAACATTGTTGTATACTGCTAGAACTAATGAAGTTTATACTGTAATTATGCTGAGCAATACTTGTCTGTTTATAGTGATATTTGTTTTGTTCAGTGGGTATTATTCATTCCTTTTACACTGCATAATAATTAAAATCTAATGGCACTCATTTCCTAAAGATCAATGGCACATTAATTCTAATATGTTATCCCAATAACCAAAAGTTTGACCTCACAGATTATACTGATGCAGACTGGGAAGGATTCCTAGATGATTCATAAAATTACCGACAACAATGCATTCTTCTTAGGTAATTGCTTGGTATCACGGTCAAGCAGAAAGCAATCCTCCATATCATTTTTTACCGCTAAGGCAGAATATATAGTAGCAGCTAAGTGTTGCACTTTGGTTTTGTGGATGAAGTAGTATTGGAAGAAGTCCAAGTTGAATACAATCATCCTATACCAATTTACTTTGACAATACTAGTGCCATCATCATATATAAGAATCTTGTTTTGCACTCAAAGACTAAGCATATGCCTATTAAGTGCCACTTTATTCGAGAGCAAGTTAGTAAACAAAAGGTGAAACTGGAATATGTGAACACAAAGGAACATGGAGCTGGATTTTTTACCAAACCCTCGTCTAAGGATGCTTTTAAATATTTTAGGAAAAAACTAGGAGTTATCTCCCTTCTCAATTGAATGTCACTTTCACATTTATTGGTGATGTGTTGCATATGAGTTAGGCACCCAAAGCAACTACAATATCAACTCTATCATTTTCTCAGATCATGGTAGGGAATTCACATGTTATAAATACAAGGAGAAGACCCATGTGGAGGGAAGAAACATGTCAGAAGTATGTTATGATGAAGTCCACAAGGGCAGACAAACATGACAACAACCAAATGATGACAGTCACACTCAAATATTAGAATTTGATCTTGACTGATAATAGGGAATTCTTCAAGTGTCTCCAATCAATAACATCCTTGTCGTTGATGTCAAAAGGGGATAATTAGAGCAAGTAAAACAAGTTTTCTAGCAACCAAGTTTCCAATATAAAAATTGAACAATATGGTGAGGGGAGCTTCTTGTGAGGGGGAGCTTGTTTTACTTAGTGGTTACATCAATACCAAAGGGGAAGACTATTGAAATTCATGTTTTCATTGATGTCAACCACGGTCTAATTTTGATATGTTTATTAGGTTTGAAGGATGTATTGAAGGGATCTCTATGATGATGGCCTCATGTCATTAATGCGAGTTTGAAGAAGATTGTCACAATTCGAAGAGAGGTATAAGAAGAGCATAAGAAAGGAAGAGGCCAAAGGTGTAGTGACTTCTACAGTCCAAATCTGACATGAATATTGCAAACCGAGGTTAAGTTTTGTGAATGTTTTCTTTCTTGATCAATTTTGGCATATGATTGAATAGCATTATGAACATTGAAATGATTGGTTTCACCAACCCTTCAAAGTGGGTGGCTCCGTACCATGCATCCTGCACCCAAAAACCTTTCCCTACCCCCCAACCAATAAGTAAAATAGAAAAAAAACATCATTCAACTAAATAACATCACCGAATATATATATATATATATATATATATATATATATATATACGCATACATATACTTTTTTTTCATAAAGAAAAAAACGTCTTTATATTAAAACTATTATGTAGATACAAAAAACTTATAGAGGGAGGTTCTCTATTAGGTTGTATACATAAATATTAGTATCCTATATTTCATCAGTATCATAATACTTTCTTTATCATTCAAAACAATGCTTAATGGGTAAGTTTCCCAGCCATACAAATAAATTTCTTACAAACAAAAAAACTGTTCATGTGTTCCATCACCTCGGAGCATATCTGATCGTCTACTGTATCCATATTTTTCAACGTCCAAAAAAGATGATTTTAGAATAGAATTAGACTCTTAAGGCACCCAAATCTATCATGGTACCATCAAGTAATTCCTCAAAGTTGAGGTATGTGAGCTAGTCATTTATGGCCTTCTTTGATAAAGCATATGCTTCACTGTTATATTCTCTATAAATATGATTGAAGACAGTTTTCAGAAACTGGACGATGATGCTTCTAACTTTGATAATCCAGTGGGAGAGGTTCATGGAATGTATCTGATGCTTCAGGTTGACCCAGTCCACAATAACTTTGGAGTCCCCTAATACTTGTCCAATATGCAACTGTTTATAGTGTGTGAACCAGAGTAGACACCACAAGGCCACCAATTCTGCCTTTATGATTAGAACTAGTGCCCACTGCCATCCTTAAATTGATTCAATGATTATTGTTTAGCTTAATAACCATCCCTGCACTGCACCAAACATTTTTTTCTGCCCCATCAAAGAATCCAGTCACCAAGAGCCTATCACATAATGGAGGATGAGTCATTTTAGTATCAATGGAAGAGGATCCACAACCAAAATCCTTGAGTCTAGTCAGAATGTTAAGACATACCAATTCCCCTCAAGATGATATATTGGAAGATGGCCAAATTTTGGGCACGCCAAATCTCCCAAACAATGGGAAATGGAGTGTCCATAAGTGAAGGGAAAGTATCCTTCCATCTAAGAAGGTTATCCTTTAGATCGATTAATTCCCAATTGAAAGATAAATGCATATAATTCATGATCACACACCAAACATTGTTGATGAATAAACAATACCCAAACAAATGTTCCACAGATTCATAAGTAGCACAACAAAGGCTGTATCTACCTGGGTTGATAATGCCTCTTTTTTGTAGTGCATCCCAAGTCAAAATATTATTGTTTAGGGATAACCAAATGAAACACTGTATCTTTGCAGGAAGCTTTCCATTTAGATGCATGTACTCCACCAGGGAAGAGGCTTGGGAACTTGTTATTCTGCAAGCACTTCATATGCCACAGAAGCAGTGACATCTCCCATCTTTTTATTCCTACACCAAACAATTCGGTCACTGTTATCCAACATACTAATGCCATCCATCGTAAGGTTTATAACATAAGTCTCCCATTCCAAAGCCCAGTCACCAGACAAAAGTAACTCCTTTGCAGAGAGCCACCGAAAGTCTATAGTTTCTATCTCCTTGGCCGCTTGCTTACATATACTTATACTTTTACCTAGTATCTTTCTTGATATTTACCTAGGAAAATCCTTTTTTTCATTTTATAAAACCCTTGAATAACCCTTTTATAACTTTGATTGGAACTTAGGAACTTTTTTACTTCATTTCAAGCCTTTTAAACAATATGGTAAAGGATTATATAAATTTGTTAACCTTTTAAAATACTTTGAATGTTTTTGTTTCTAACCCTATGAAGTGTTTATATATTAGCGGTAAGGAACCTTGAAGTGACATGATTGTATGATGCACTTTCATATATCGTAATAAGCGGTTCATGATTAGGAAAAACAACGTGCTTCAACACAACCTATGAACTAATTATTCATTTATTTGGCAACTCCCTATAAATGGCTCGGAATGGCTCTCTACAAATTTGTACCTTATTAGACTTATGAGTCAATTATGTGCATTTATGATAGTGTATCAAAGTACATGTAGGTAAATGACAAATCTTCCACCATGGTGCTTGGCCTCATATATTACAACTTGATATTTGGTTGTCACAATTTGTTAGTTAACATAGTTGATTGGATAAGAATGAATATATATGATACATATATGTATATAAACTGTTATGGATATTTATTGTACCCAGAGGAGCAAGGTGATCTAAAACCTAGTGTGGTAAAGATGATGCCACATAAAGCAATGTAATGTTACATTGCCAAAAATAAAAAAAGTAGTTTAAAAATTTCATGTCGACTCATAAAATAAAAAATATGAAAAGTAATTAAAAAAATTCTATGTCGACCTATAAAATTAAAAATTAAAATGCAAGAGAAGGATCAAAATTCTCGAGTTTACATTTTAAAAAAAAGATAAATAATTTCCCTTCATTAGGTCACGTTTTTTAGTCAAAATGTGCCTCTTCATTAATATTAATGATTATTATCATAATGTTTATTATTATTATTCAGTAGTTATTATTTATTTATTTATTTAGTGTTTACATATATATTGTGTTAATTACAATCAATTTATTATGTAGGTTGATTATTCATTCCTTATGCTGATCTCTACTCACTTCTGCTTCAGTGCCATAATGATTTCTTTCAACAATGCAATTTTCTCTTGGAATTCATAATTTAATCACTTCTATGATTTCCTTATTTTCTAACAGAGCATTGTTATGGTTTTCAGTTGGAAGGTTCTCTAAAATGTTTTGTTTGGTATTCTCTTAAAATAATATCTCAAAGTTCCCATGGGGTGTAGAATAGACGCTAAATGGGTATACTGTCAAGGAACTCCTTGCGTAAGGTCGCAGGTTTGCTTCTACAACAAGCACAACCCTTCTAGAACAAGCACAACCCTTCTAGAACAAACACAACCAATATTACAATAAGCATGCAAATATTTCAAAGATGACATCTCGATATTCTATTCAATATTTCCTATATCTCATAGACATTTCTACAACAATTAGACCTGGATAGCACCTTATCTTCTATCTTGGAACACTCTATTTCAATTTTTCATATCATCTTTTGAAGTGGATAAAAAATGAAAATAATAGGCATGGATAGTTAGGAGTTCCTTATTTCCTCTTATTTTTGTACAACGGTTGCCAAGGTTTTTGGCTATCAGGTTATGTAGGAAGTTTTGATGGGAACTATCTTAAAATAAACCGTTTTCATCATGTATATGTTCATCTTAATTTAGCATATATTAAACATTTAAAGGGATTATCCTATGCTTATGTTAGTAGGAAACCTACTATTAACGCTAGATGATGTCTTGTGATTGCAAATAGGACGTGCCTAACACATCTTAAACTTGGGATAGTTGGTGTAAGATTGATAAAATTTATAAAGTAGGCTTGAGGACAAAAGTCACAAGGATAAAAAGATCTCAGGTTTAAAGTTTAAAGGGGGTCTAATATAGAGGGTGAAATCTCACAACTCATTGGCATTCTACTCAGAAAACCAAACCAAATATTAATACAATGGAAAGCAGAAAAGAAAATGAATATATAGGTATGCTAACTAGACATCCATAGATGAAATTCAAATCTTAAAACACTATAAAAGACCTGAAATATGTATTTAAACACAACTTTCAACACAACTTTCAAGATCAGGCAATAAACATAAAACTATGACTATCATTTAATTCTAAAAAGAAAGATAACTAATACATTACGTTAATCTTTTCTGTATTTAAATAAAAGAAAAAAAAACATGGAGGAAAAAACACAGTCGCACCAATGAGTGAATGATCACTAAACATAAAAATTCACGGTGTATTGGATGCTGGAAAATGTACATAGTCAAATATACACCTTTAGACTTCCTTTCGAACCCCTCTCAACTTCCGGAAGGAAGAACCCCATCCTATTATAAATCATTAAAAAATAAAAAAAATACATCCATGAATTTTTTAATTTTTTTTGAACAAATATCTAACGACAAACTAAAAATAAAAAACAAATTTGATTCGTTGCAAGGAGTCTTGGAATTGCTTGAAAATCCTCTGCCACTTGCACTCAATCTGAAATGAAAAGCACGGTTCGTTCTATGGAATCTAGGTTGATCTTTGACTGATTATTTACTGTTACCATCTCATTGTCGAATTCGATGCCTTGCTGATCTTTCTCCCTTAAAACTGAAAAATAGATTTGTCATTGATTACCAATCTAATATCTATAGTTGTCAAGAAAAGTTAAGCTAATCCCTTCAAATCTGAAACTGCTACCTAGAATTCAGGGAATAATTTAAAGTGTTTTGAACTGTGCCTAGAGATTTCGATCTAGTGCCAATCCTTTGTAACAAAATACTCTGCCACATGTGACCATGCAAACAATTATTCTAGGATTTTTCCAACTGTTTTGATATTGTTACATTACACCTATATCCAACGCACCTTTACGTGTATCCCAGGGAGAGAGGGCCAATTTTTTCAACCAGGAGGGGTGTTATCGAATGATAGTCGTTGGGCCATTTGGTCATCCTTTAGGGGTACTATGGCTTAATGGTACTACTAACTGCCCTTTATTGGGGCTTTTTTACCTCGGGGTTGGTGTATGATGCACCTAAGGGTTGACCACTGGGTCACATGGCTCCATATCTTGTTTATATGATCTAGTGGCCTTTGCTTCAGTTGTGAGACATTCGTCTCCATTCAAAACCACTTTAGACACCCTCCTGGCCTCTCAGATTGTTGGCATCTGCTCTCCCTAGCCTTATCTCCTCAGAGGAAGACATCCTCCATACCAGGCTGTTTTCATGCTTTGAGGAGGACATTGAAGGATTTTACAACATTCTAGGTGTTAGATGGGGTATAACGCCCTCCCTCCAGCTCACTCCAGCAATTCGTTCAAAGTGATTCGCTAATTTGAGCATGTTTTTGCACCTGGTGATACAAATACCCCATATAGCCTACCTTGAGCCTACCTTAGGCTACATTTTATTATTATTCTCTTTTAATTTTAAGTTGACATTTTATAATTTCAAATTGACTTATTTTAAGGCATGTAGGCCTGGATACTTTAAAAAGTGAGTGTGAGATCATATAAATAGATCTCCTCACTTTCATTTTTAAGACAAAACTTGTGGGATAAAACATCATTGTTACTTTTTAACCCTTCTTAGGGCTCTTGGAGTGATGCGCACCTCTTGAGGAGGATATCTTTTCTGGTTTAAAGGAAAATCTCTTGAAGTGTCTTTGCTTCATTATCTTTGCTAAGGTGATCTTAGAATTTTTTGCTTAACACATGCACAAGGAGGTATCAAAGTTCTTCTCTTGATTTCTCTTTGTTAAAAGTTGATGGATGATGCTTGTTTATGGTTGAATGGTAGCAATTAATGCTACATTTTTTCTAAACTAGGTCATTTTCAGCCTTTTGTCACCATAGTATTGTGAAGGACGTCCTCTAGAAGGAGTCTTTAGAAGCTTGGACCTTAGGTCTCTGAGTTTTTCCCTAGCTAGGCTTCCTTTAACGAGCCTTTGTGGCTATTGGAGAAGGCCCTAACTTGCCAAACTTTGGAAAGACCTCTCAAGAGGAAGGCTGGTCACCTTCCTTGATGCCCTAGGATTAGGGTAACACATTAAAACCCTTGGATTTATTCTCATACAATTTTCCTTCAAATATCTTGCATTTGCATGTGTTTTCATTTTCATGGTAGAATTAGGGTTAGAATTAGGGTTAGAATTAGGTCTAAAATTTTATGTTTAAAAACCCTAGAAAATAAAAAAAAAAAATTTGTTTTTTTTTTGTTTTTTTGGCCTTCCTAAAATTTCGCCCCTCTCTCCTAGAATTTCTCTTTGCCTTCCTTGTTCCAAATAATCCCAGGGATAAATTTTAGGAAGCCCTAAAAACCTAAAAAAAAATAAAAAATAAAAAAATAAAAATAAAAATATTATTTCCTAAATTTTTGACCTTCCTAGAATTTCGGACCTCCCTCCTACAAATTTGGCTTGCCATTTTTGTCCCTAAAAACCCTAACGCAAAATTATAGGAACCCTAAAAAATCCAAAATTCAAAAGAAACCTAAAATATGCCCTAAATTCCTAAAAATCAGATGTAAGAAAGGGGACCTAAACTGCCCTCCCTTCTCCAAAACCCTCAGCCTGCTTCTTAAATCACTGCTACTTTGAGGAAGACCTCCTTTCTGATTACAATAGTCCTCATTTACACCTCCAAACACAACAAATACATCATTGGTTAGTGGTTAGACAAGTCCTAAATAATACATACACTGTTGTTAGAACCTTTTTGCGCAAACACTTGTTATATTTATACATGGACTGCCTTATTGCCAAAGGAATTGGAAGGTGATTGATATACACTTGTTATTGTATCTCGATTTATTATTGGATGCCTTACTATTTGTTTACCAAGCATATTGTTGTGATTGGGGAAATGGATGTATACATACATTGGCTGCACTCTTACTTTGTTTCTTGGCTATTGTATTGCTGCACACATAAAGTAGTTAGAGTACTTGAAATGTTTGAAATAAATATATGAATATATCCTTAAATGGTTAATGATTATTGCTTTCCTAACAACTAATACAAGTACTATTGTAAGAAGCATTTACATTCTTGTCCTTCATTGATAATGAATGAGTCCACCTAAATGTTATTGGTCGAACTTGCAATTTAATGCTTATACCCTTTCCATTGTCTACACTTGTAATGGATGGAATTTGGAACTACTGAAGTGGGTATACTAGTTGTACTCACAAAATAGTGTTTGTATGTATAGTGTGTCCTCTTCATTCCTTGGGTTGACACTGTTAAGGAACTGATCACTAACCCTTCACAAAAGAAGTTATTATTTGGTGTTTGACTGTCCTTACAGACTTGTAATTAGGGCTCTCCCCCATGAGGTTCCGACTTCCAAAAAAGTTTGGAGAAGTGGCTAAGGTGACATTGGTCACTTATTCCTTCATATGGTTATCGGTGACTAGACCTTCTAGTTCATCCGGTAACATTTTGGCGCCCGATCATTCACACCACTGGCATGATCGAAATTCGGTAAGAAAATTGAGGTAAGTCTTTCTTTGTATTTTGAAAATATTATTGTCAAGGACCAATCTTTAAAATATTACCCGAGGACTCCATAAAGAATAAGTCTGACAAGGCTTAACATTTTGGCATTGCTGCTAGGGACCATTTCACAATTTGAAGCCGTTGATTGTGAGTCATTCACACCCCTGGAAAGAATGACATTTGCTGGCATAAATTGAGGTAAGTTTTTCTTGGTATTTTCAAAATATTATTGTCAAGGAATAATCTTGTAGATCTTACCTGGCGACTCCACAAATAAGAATCCCGACAAGGATTAACATTTTGGCGTTGTTGTCGGGGACCTCAAACTTGTTGAGGGTGATTTATCTAGGCATGAATGACACTTTGGTTTACCTGGAGACTCCACAAAGAGCTCAACCCATCCCATCTATCAGGTACACCCTTTTTTTTAGTTAGTACATTGGTGATATTTTCTTAAATAACCTGACAGGTCTCTCCTGGTGACTCCAATCAATGAAAAATAAAATAAGTACTCTATAATTATAGGGAATCTTGACGAGATGGCATCTAATTATGAATTGTGGATGGACACATTGGACTTCTCATGCATTCCAAGTTTTCGACACATGTATGCCATTAAATATGGTGGGAAGGAACTTTTCCCATTATTCCAACAGTATAAGTACCATGAAGCAACCCATTTACAAGCATTCATGCAATTCCACCAGGAAAGAAATGTCATGCATAGAGACATCAGAATGAGTCTCTTTCTGCGATCTCTTAACTTAGAAGACTTCCTGTCTGTCAGAAATTGGTATGAGGGTTTTCCTCACAATTTTTTTTTCTTCACTCAAGAAGTTCATCGATGCGTTCAACATGGATTGGGATTATGGTATTGAAGATCATGAAAGAAAGGCCATGATCAACAGTGTATGGGAAAAAACACTCGGAAGCAACCACATAGAAGAAGATTCAAGCAAAGGAATCAAAGATGACATTCCATTTGAATTTAAAGATCCTGATAATCTGACTGCTATCGAAATGGAAATAGGTTTCGCTCCTCTTGATTTATCAGATTTTTCAAGATATTCATATGTTTTACCAGATGCATTCTGGCACGCCTTCAAGGGTGACCTTGATAATGTCATGCATCATGTGGAATGGTTTATGAATTTGGATTCAGAATATGGTACTAAAGAAGAAGACGACGTTTACATGCGATCATTTGTCCTTCACATGGGAGGAAAGTCCCTTGATTGGTTTGTGGGCCTAAATAAAGGGACGATATCATCCTTTGTAGAGTTGGTGGAAACCTTTTATAGCCACTGGGATGCATAACGTCATGATGAATGGGTACCTCATGTGAAGCATGCAAGGGACTTGTTCGGTAAGGAATCCCAAAACAAGGATTAGGTAGAAGCAGCCATTGTTCAAGGTCCAATGATGATATCTCAATCATGATAGATGAAGCTTCCCAAGGAGATGAATATGATGGTGGTCCTATATATGAAGATCTAGAACTCCTAGCCAAACAATCTAAAGAACATAAATTGTTAGCTGGAATATTTCACCTCTTGCGGACAGCAAGGTGTTCCACTGGTCTGAATGGTTCATATCCAGAACAAATAGAGGACAGAGGTTGAAGACTCTCCCTAGACGCCGTAGATACCTGGAATGTAATGCTTTGATAGTCACCCTGTGTACCTGTAATCAGCTCAACACGAAACAGATCAAAGAAACCATAATATAATGTACTAATCTATGTTAGTGACTAAGGAATCTAACAACATACATGTGAAATAAAACAACAACAATATATGTGGGACAGAAATCAACTTGCATTAATATAGAAATATGAAGAAGTTTACAACTAAGCCTTAGTGTTGACATGCATCTCCATGAAACCAAGCATTCTCATCCCCATAAGCTACGACTCTAGCTCTCTATATGCTCTCCAATGGTATGGACCAAGTGATCAATCCAACAACATAACAATACCTTAAGAGTTCCCCCCTCAACCATGACCATGAGCTCACATTTATAGGCTTAATGGATAGGGATGGTTGAGAGATTAGGGGATGAGGTGGCCTCTAAGATCCTAGGATGAGGGATCTCGAGCTCAACTGACCCACAATGATAGGGATAAGGGAGGACACGAGGCTTACCATCTAGAAGCCTCGAGAAACTTCTCTTTTTCCATTTTTACCCAGGGTACTGCGTTTCTCCTTCAATGACAGAGCAGTTCTGGTAAGAAACGCTTATGGACTAAGGGCCATAAGTGGTGGCATCGCTTGTGGATAATAAGGGATAGGCGGTGCGAATAAGGTACCACTTTTGGTTAACAAGGTAAGCACGGTGCTGGGAATTTTCATGAAAGATTGACATTCATTATGGTTTTCCACTCCAAGAGCTGGGATTTAGGGCAAGTAGGTATGTCAAATGTCTTATCACATGATGGTGACAGGATTTTGGTATAACAGGATGCCCCCCAAAGCATGAGTCTTAGAGGGATATGATAAATGAGAGCTTTGAGAGAACAAGTCGTTGCCACAAGATGAAAATGTCAGCTCAATTGGAGCATGTTGTAAAGTAGGCATCTGTAGTACATTAGTATGTTGAATCATAGACACAAGTAACCAAACTCATGGCTATAGACCAATACAAGGTAGATCCATGAGAGGAATAAACAAGCATGGCTACTAGAATACAACTTAGATCCATGTGATAGAGGACTCAAATTTGGACATAGCTACCAGACATACAATGTAGATCTATGTCATATAGACACAAATTTGAGCATAGCCACGGCCATACAAATGTGGATCCATGCTAGACATACAAAACTCCATCGCATCCTGGGGAAAAGCAATGAGAGCTTTAAACAAATACCGAGGGTCTTCGTCTCATCTTCCACAAAGTACAATTCTATCCATGTGATTACAATGATCTGAAGTAGAACATGGTAGCAACCACTTGATTACTGGCCAATGATGTGAACCATTAACAAGTGCGAGGGAGATCACCATTAATGTCAATGATTCCCAAGGTACCCTAGTACAATCTACTGAGTGTGAATAGATGTCCTGATGTTGAACACCTAGTCGATTCTACCGATCAAAGGTCAATGATGTGAACCTATGTCGTGAGCGAGAGAATCTTTCATTAAGGTATACAAATCTCAAGGTACTAAATATTATTTCTAAGACTATTTCCTGGATGATGAGCTGATGTCGATGGGAATAGTCTTGTCGAAGGAGGGCCATGATGAGTCCCACATCGATGACACGAAACTCGGAACATAGTTCTGGAATGATGTGAATGTAGTAACCATAAGACTGACTCAAATATAATGACACAACGACTATGTAGATTGTAGAGGTAAAACTTCTTGAAATCCCCTTTGAACATCGGGTGGCACGACAAAAGACTTGGCAGCATGACTGGACAAGACAGACACACAATGCGATAGTGGACAATGCATTCTTTTGAAAGACTCAAATGATTGGAATAAATCATGAAAGTGGATCATCACAGAGATTAGCTGAATACCCAATTGACTGACATGATTGTGCAGACAAGTGCCATGTTCAAAGGTAATGACAAACAACTGCCATTATTTGCAAAATGATTCCCTTCCCATTTCCCCCATCATGATCGATGAGTGCCTCTTTTCGGTTTTACGAGTTCAAAGAGAGTAAAAAACAATTGATATAGCTTGATGTTTTACGAACCTGAGAGAGGAGGGGTTTGTTCCCAAAATGGGTCTCTCAATTTTTAATTTAACGAGTCCACTAAAATAAAACTTGGTATCATTCATATTTAGAGAGTCTGAACGAATACGGAAGAAGAATCCAAAGGGTCCTTTTTCATATGATTTAGTATCTAAGGCCCGAAAAAGTATAAAATCATACCTTAGAGAACTCTTCCAGTCATGATTGGCTGGAGTGTTCCTTTTTTGTAAATAGTCCTATCTGAACCGA
>LPNX010567397.1:865371-914422 GCA_001517045.1 Pseudotsuga menziesii
GGACGAATCTTCAAATAATTTAACGAGTATGAAGAAGACAAGTACTTGACAATATTTTTGTATTTAGGGAGCCTAAAAAGAGTTTAAAGAGGACTCCATGAGGTTTCTTTACACAATGTCACTTTTTACGAGCCTGAAAAGATTCAGAAACGGACTCAACGATCTTTTCATGTTTAAGGAGTCTGAAAAAAGATGTGAAAAGAAGACTCCATGACGTTTCTTTACAAAATATCAATTTTTATGAGCATGGAAAGATTCAGAAACGGACTCGGACCTTTGATACTAGGTTTTAAAGAGCGTGATCAAAGTGTTGTAATAAACGCTCATCGACCTTTTCTGTTTTATGAAAGTACGAAAAAGCCATAAACAAACTTTCAAAGATTTTTTGCTAGAGTTCCCTATCCCGGAATAGCCTTAGAAACAAGTGTTAAATGCATTTAAAACTAACATAAAGGGATTATGACAGATAAATTTTGCCTAAAACATGATTTTATATCAAAACTATAGTAAGTCAGACCCAAAAATTCCTATATAAGTCAAGTAAATAGTAAAAAATCAAACCATTTCACTATTTACCTATAGCAGAGAGCACTTGGAGCATTTTCTTAGCCAGATCTTTCACAGCTGATACCGGAGGTTTCCACTGTCCTTTTTCAGCATCGACAGTTGCAGGTAATAGTTAAGACCGTTCTCTTTCATTTCATAGCATTTATTTTGAGATTTGGTGGGGTTTTGGGCTCAAATGGTAAGTCCTAAAACCCAAAATGCAGGAACCGTGGCTACCCCTTGAGGGATACGCGGTACCACCCAAGAACCACGCCAATAACAAAGTGGACAGGCGGTGCCACTTCTTGTCTCCAATGGTTTATAGGTGGTGCCGACCGTGGATAACTTAAACTAATAGCATGGGTAATATAAATTCATTCCTTTGATTTTTAATGATTAGGGAAGACTCTAATGCATGCCATTATTGTTTTTGGTAGGTCTAGGTTGCTCAAAACATGGTGATTTGGAAAGAAAGAATGCATGACAATGAGGATGCTACTGCTGAGAGAAATGCGGGTTGTATTTCTGCATTACGGGACTATGGGCTCCTAAATTTTTTTTGGACCCCAAGCATGGTGTCACCCGAGCGATTACTGGAACATATACTGCAGATGTGGAATCTAGAGCAGCAGTATTTCGAGGTGGTGGCCCATATACTTATAGTGGAGGTAGAGGATATCTACTTCCTGACTAGTCTCTCGAGATGGGGTGTCCCCATCTCACTGACAGGTTCCCGTCGTAGGGAAATTACTACCAAAGAGCTTATAGATCGTCACTATGCACTAGGGATGGGTACATCGGGGAAGAAGATCCCCATCAAAGCAGTGATGGATAGGGCCCTACAAATTGTTCTGTTTACCATGCAGAGGGTGGTTGGGAGTTAGGGTGTGCACTAGGATTCTAGGGCACACATGCTGTATGCCATAGAGGCCATGACACTCACGGTGTTCAACTGGGCGGAAGAAATGCTTCCAATCTTCAAGGATCAACTGACTAAGTGTCGGCAGGGAGAGCTGAAGCAGTTCGACTTTGGTTCCATTTTAGCCTGCTTCTTCTTCGAGTGGGTTCCATAGATGAGACGTCAGGTGATCTTCCGAAGTTTGAGAGCATGAGACCCCCGTATGCTGAGGTGGATCTAGGTCATGGCTCGTACAGGAGAAAGTAGGGGAAGAGTGAAGTTCGGCGATCCATTCTTCAGATGGATCTGAGATCAGATCCTCATGGTTGAGGATTATTCTTACGTAGGCACGAAATTCACCAGAGATCTTGACCTACCATTCCCACCTAGCAGCCAATGGGGCAATATCGGTAAGAAGCAAGAAACCCTAAAATGGATGAAATGTTTTTATGTTTTATATTTTTTATGTTAAGTGGCGAGACCTGTTAATTCTCATGCAGATGTTGGAGCAGCGCGACCTGGAGGAGCATCTCTGTTGGATAGGCGAGTTGGAGCTCGCTTGTTACCATAGGGTGATGATATCACTGGGGAGCTAGAGGAGAACCTATAGAGGTTGACCTTGGATATCCCAGATGCTGACATAGATGACCTCCCAATGAGATATGAGAGATCCACAGTGGGAGTACTAGGTTGATTCAGTAGGCTGCTATGTAGGGTAGCTCGAGCAGTGATGTGCTATCGCGAGCACCACTAGTGTATGAGATATGTACTGAAAGCTGATAGCTTCAGGATTTTGTATGATTATTTTGCCTGAAATCCTACGTGCTTCAGAGGAGGTATTGGGACCTATTTTGTAAACTTTTTCGTATATATATATNATACCTAGGAATAGTACATTTTCAGGTACAACCCATTGCGAGTTTTCCCCAAAGGGATTCCATCATAATCAATGAGCTCGTAAGCTCCTTTCTCTAACACCTTAGAAATAATGAAAGGTCTGTACCACATGGACTCGAGCTTACCCTTCCATATTTTGTCATATCTCTGATCATAAGTCAAGACTAGGTCACCCTCGTTAAAGACACGAGGTTGGATGGATTTATCATATTGCACCTTGACGCGTTTCTTGTGTGCCTCATTAGCCAAGGAAACATCTCTGCGATTCTCGTCAAGGTTACTCAAGTACAAAAATCTTTCTTCCTCTACGGAAGTGTTTGGGAGAAGTTCGAAGGCAAGTAGTAAAGATGGAATATGACATTGGATCGGTAAGACAGCTTCAAGTCCATAGACAAGCTAAAATGGTGTGAAACCAGTGGCTATTTTCACTGAAGTCCGATAAGCCCAAAGAGCAGAGAAAAGAATGTGGTTCCAGTTGGATTTATGATCTCCAACCATCCGACGAAGCATAGTTTTCAAAACTTTGTTAATGGCCTCTACCTGACCATTAGCTTGTGGATAATATGGTGTAGAGTTTTCATGGTGAAAACCTAGCTTGGCACTCATTTCCTCCATCATCTGATTACGGAAATGGGATCTGTGATCAGTAACGATGGATTGAGAAACTCCAAATCTAGCTATAATATGATTGAACAAGAAGAGAGTGGCAGTCTTACCATATTCTACATATGTAGGCATGGGCTCAGCCAATTTTGTGAAATAATCAACGACTACGAGGATGTAACCACGCCCCCTCGCTGAGGTAGGCTTACAATGCATGAAGTCAATCCCCCATTTGGCGAATGGGACAACGAAAATGATGGGGTGTAGCGGAGCAGGATTAGTGCGCTTTTTTGGATGAAAGTGTTGACAAGGTGGGCATTTCCTAACATCCTCATGACAATCTTTTAAGATAGAAGGCCAGAAATAGCCAGCGCGAAGGATTTTCTGGGATGTAGCCATCCCAGATAAATGGCCGCCACATGCTCCAGAGTGGCAATCATTCAAAACCTGTTCAACCTCCTCATGAGTGAGGCATCACCGAAGAATAGAGTCAAGCCCACCTCTATACAAAGTATCATTCATGATGAGATAGTATTTCGTGTTGTGACGGATATGGTGGTGATCATCGCGAGATAAATGCGGTTGAAAACATTGTTTCTGGAGATATATAAGCAAATATCCATACCAAGGATCAGTAGTGCTTATCAGGAACATGAATTCATACGGAAATGAATCGCTGGGCTCAGATTCCATCGAAGCACAGGGAATATCACACATAAGCTTTGCAAAGACCAAGGATTTATTTGATGTAGCCTTGGAAAATTCCAGATCGAACTCCTAAAGTATGACAATCTAACGGGAGTACTTGCCCCCGAGCACCTGACAAGTCAAGATGTAGTACATTGGGTTTTGGTCTGCCAATACAGTGGTAGTACGGAGGAGAATGTAATGACGAAACTTTTGTACAGCAATGACTATGGCCAATGCTAATTTTTCCACACGTGAATAATGAGTTTCAGAATCCAGGAGATTCTTACCGGCATAATAAATCACGTGCTCCTGACCATGGAGATTGTCTTGCACTAAAACCATAGCGATGGTAGTAGCATAGGCAACAATATACAAGAGAAATTCCTTTGAATAATCAGGGGGGTTTATCATGGGTGAATGAGTCAGAGCGTGCTTAATATTATCAAAGGCGGGTTGGGCCTGTTCATCCCAGAAGAATGGGGTGTTCTTCTTAAGGAGACGCATATAACCGTGAGTTTTCTCTACGAAATTGAACATGAAACGATGAAGAAAATTTGCCTTCCCCTACAAACTTTGGAGTTCAAGGAGATTAGTTAGGGCTGGTAGATCAAGAATGGCGGCAATTTTCAAAGGATCTATTTGGATGCCATCTTTGGATACCACAAAACCTAGCAGACGTCTCGTCTCAATGCAAAAAACACATTTATGTGGATTGAGCCGTATATTATAATGACGACATCTCAGGAATATCTCTCTAAGAGGACCAGGGTGGTCCTCTTATTGCTATGAATGAGCAGGGAGGTCATCAAGGTACGGTTCAACAATATGTTTAACATTGTAAAACACATAGGACATCGCACGCTGGAATGTAGCTCCAGCATTTTTCAAGACAAATGGTAACTTCTTATATGTGAAGGTTCCCCATGGGAAAATGAATGCTGTCTTATGCTGATCGGAGGGTAATATCTCAATCTGATTATAGCCGGAGAAGCCATCCATGAATGAAAAGATGACACTTCCAGCACAGTTGTCGATAATCTGATCGATGTGTGACGTAGGAAAGTTGTCCTTGGGACAAGATTTATTCATATCCCTAAAGTCGATACAGACTCTAATGGTGCCCTGCTTTTTGTTGACAGGGACAATGTTCGATACCCATTTCGTCAGAGGTATAGGATAAATAAACCCAGCTTTCAGAAGTTTCTCAATTTCAGCTTTTATAGCTATGACCTTTCGAGGATGGACTTGCCTTAGTTTTTTCCTGATAGGTTTGGCTAAGGGATAGGTTTTAATCTCATGGACCACAATGGATGGGTCAATCCCTGACATTTCTTCATAGGAATAGGAAAAAATATCACAGAACTCTTTAAAAAGTGCTTGGCTTCATATTCATCCGCGGAGTAGTTCTGCCCAACGTGAACATGTTCAATAGTATCAAGCTTGGCTGATATGTCAATCGGGTTCGTTTATGTAATGTTGCAAAGGTTTCCTTCAGAATCTGTATCTTGCAACAATATGGGACTTTGGGGTACATTGACAATATCAGTAGGAAACAAGGATGCAAAATCATGGCTAACTGAACTGGTATTGGGGAGGAACATAGATCTATGATGGTGATCCTCCGAAATGGGCTCATCTGTATTCATGATCTCTATAATGGACTCGTCGGAAGGAAAATTCTCAGAGAGATAATCTAGAGTAGGGAGAGAAGGTTCTAACTAGTACGGTAAATGGTAAGGATCCGAAGCCACTAGATGAAGGTCATCAGTGTGATCATCGAAAAATGTTTGAATGGTGTCATACATAGCTTTGTGTGGACTCAACGAGGTGGACTCAACAAAATTTTCACCCTTAGGCTCACAATCAAATGAGGCGATCATATGGACTGACGTGGAATCCTTTCTAGGAGGAGTGGATGGAAAAACTCCCATGAGGGATGAATCCTTCAACACGCCTACCCCAATCGACTGGTAAGGAGGAGGGGACTAGCCTAACATGGGTATATTATTTTTTGTGGAGGTAGTAACATTTAGCATACAAAAATCAAGCTGGTCAATAGTAACGATTCTCCCTAGATGTGGAAATTGGATGGTTCGGAATACTGTTGAAGCAACAACAGTCAGAGCATAGAACCAATTTCATCCTAGAAGAAGATTGTAATCTAAAGGGGCATCTACCACTTCTACTTGAATGGAAACGATTTTCCCCCACAGCTCAACCGCCAGGGCTGATATGAGACCATGGGGTTGGAAACCCCGTTCGTCAAAGGCCTTGAGGGTTGTAGGTGATGTGACAAGATTGGGAAAGCCAAGGGATTTCCAACAAGACAGAGACAAAATGGAGGTCGATGCTCCTTCATCTAGTATTGTTCGAAAAACTTTCTTTCCAACTACTTTCGTAATGACTTGAAAAGCAAGTTTCTGCGGTAACCTAGACTTATAGTTCTCAACATTGAAATGAATCAAGTTGGTGTTATCCGGGTCTGAAGCTCCTAATGCTGTCAACAGGTTTTTGCGATGTGTAGGGAAACTTTGGAGCACTTCTATGGTAGACATTGCACAAGGTGCCTGAGCGAGATCTTCAACCACATTATAAAATTGAGCAGCTCGGGAATTAGGGTTAAATATTGCCTTCCGAAGAGTACTCTTAGGTGGGCACAAAATCATGTCGAGAGTGGGATTCTCGATAGATAAGGGGACAGTAGACGAGGACTCGGGAGAACTAGTAGAAGGAATTTTCCCCGAAGATGGATGATCTTCATTTTTATCCATGGGTTTGTCATAATTTTGACTTTGAGTTTGCAGATGGATGGTATCTGAGGACATCATATGAATTTCCTCTGATGAACTAGAGTTACCCTGATTAGACATGTGGTCTATTAGTTGTTGTTGACAGGGAAAAGAATCTGAAAGTACTGTAGGTGTGGGATTAGACTTCAAAAACTAGGAGATTTCGTCTCAACGAGGACACTCCTTTGAAAAATGGTCACCACTGCAGAGAAAACAAGGATATTTTTCTTTTCTTTTCCCCTTGTCGTTATCACCGTTAGTTGGTCTTGGAGTCTCCAGTTGGTTTCCAGGTTTTTTATTTCAATTTTTACCTTTCTTTTTATTATTACTCGAGGTTTGAGTACTTTGAATGGAATTGACCTCAGAGGAAACCTTGGGAGTCGAAGGAGTAGGGGTGGTAGTTTGGGTTCACTTGGCAGGTTTTGCTATTGATGGGGACTGGATTGAACCAACAATCCCATCAATGGGTACTTTTGCTGGTGGCTTGGCAGGATCGGTGCTGGGGCGAGGAGCTTGATGAATTAGGTCATAAAGAGTGCTAGACTAGGAATAAACCAGGTCTAGGTACTAAGCTTGAATAATAGCCTGCTCTTCAGTAACGACACCTCCCATGGCCACATCTCGGGCAATAGGAGGCAACAAGGATTCAGTGAACCAATCAGCTAGTAATTGATCTAGAATAGGGGCCTTAATAAGCCTTCTCCACCTTCTCCATTCATGAATATGATCAGATATGTGGGTGGAGGTGTTGTGTCGCAGAGAGGTTAAAAGATCAGTACCTGTTTCATATTGAATAGGGAGCTGAAAGTGTGTGAGAAACACGGTTGCCAACGAGCCAAAATCCACAAACGAATGTTGTGGGAGTTCAATGTACAACTTTGCGGCCGTACTGATCAAAGTTCGTTGAAAGAGTCATAACCGAACGGAATCATCCATGAGGGAGTTTGAAGAACACCACAAATGGAATGTCATGACATGGTTCTTTGGATCGTATCCTTGCTTCCCATCGAATTTCGGGATATCCGATGGTAACTTTACTGGAATGGGTGGCCACGAGGGATTGTGTCGAATGGGGTCATTAATCAACTTGGACAAATCAGGTACGTCCAAAGTTGCTAGGAAAGGTAACTGTCGGTTGGGATGCACATACTGGTAATATTGATATGGCATATAGTTACTAGTAGGACCATAAGTGGACTGATAAACAGGTTGTTATGACGAAGAACTATCGGAAGATCCACCTGCAGGGGGTTGATTTTCGGGATCAGGACCGCTAGGACCACCAAGGGCACTAGGACCGCGAGGACCACTGGGACCACCAGGAGGCGGACCACCAGACCCTCTAGGGCCACCAGGAGGAGGTAAACCTTCAGAGTCGCTGGAACCACTAGGAGGAGGGCTAGAAGGAGGAAAGCCACCAAATCCCCCAAGACCACTAGGGCCACTAAGACCATAAGGAGGAAAGTTTCCATATCCCCTGGGACCATTAGGCCCCCCAAGGGGAGGACCTACATAAGGCGGTCCTCCACCACCTCCTGCAGTATGTATAGGTATCCCCCCCATAGCTGGCATGTAAGACCAGTTGGGTTGCCCCCATGGCGTAAAATCATTACTAGGGTATGGAATTCCTGTAGGATTGGGTGGATGATTAATATTACCTACAGGTATTTGATAACCATAACCTCGAGAAGATTGAATTGTTACAGGTTGTTCCCCGGGGGGCTGACCTGAACTGGATGGGGGATTAACCACAGTAGCATGGGTGGGAGGGACATAAACTGTAGATGGTTCTATGTTAGAGGTCTATCCTTGATTAGGAACAATTCCAGCGTCAGATAACGTAGGTCATGCCGGGGGTTTCCCCCCCGCAGTAGAAGGTATAAACGAAATAGAAATTGAAGATTGAATCTCAGGTGCAGAAGACCTAGGAAGATTAGGCACATACATAACATGATAGGTGGTAGGGGTGGTATCTTGAACTGGGTTGTGGGGTGTCAATGGATGATCTATAATCGGTTCAATGGGTCTCATAGAATTGGCAAGTGAACGATATCCCCTAGGAACAGATGTGGACCGTAATACTGTTGGGCCTAAAAGGTCATCTATCTGCCTATCAATCTCTTTTGCACGGAGAATGGAAGCACAGTATTGCCTACATACTTCTTTGTCTTCAGGAGAGTTTACACGGGTGCCAAATGAGGCAATGGCCTAACCTACAAGGGTGTCCCAAAATGGAGCATTGGGACCAAAATCCGGATAGGAAGTATCATCAACACATCCTTCCATGGCAGAATGGAACGAGGAATCTCCCCGAGAAGGTTGTTGGACCAAGGGAGGCGAGTGTGAAGAATATGGTACTCCACTCTCTGCAACCACATTATCTCCCACTTGGGAGGTGGTAGCAGCCCATTGGTCGATAGCTTCCATAGGATTTTCTCCTGAACCAGGAATAAAATCAGGTGGCAAGCCCCGTACTCTTCTGGACTGTCTTAACTCAGCCAGTTTGTACAGTTCCTAACTAACCTAGGGTCTGAAACTCTAGAAAACACACCAAAAAAATTTCCCTACACAAGCTATAGGTCAAAACAAGCAGACTTAAAATGATAGGAGGAGTTCAAAAAGTTAGGTATCTCACTAGGATTGTCAAGAAGGTGCCACTCGCGATATACCTCGAGGGTAAGTGTGTAGTAATCTCCCCAAATTTTGTTTTCGGTGTATGGCTCCAAACAAGACGGGCAAAGGGATTTTCTCAGATGGATAAGGTACCCTAGTGGGGTCTCCCAATATACTCAAGGTACGTGGGAGCTCAAATCGGTAGTAGTGCTGTCTAATGCATAACCGTACTCAAGGGGCCTTCCGATATACAATTGAGTATGTGAAGTACATTACTATATACCTCAAGGGTACGTGAAAGGCCGTCCAATATACCGACGACACATGGAAGAACCACGCGAGTCTTGGGATGTAATGCTGACAAATAATGACAGCTCCTACGCTTAACGACGCCCGGACATGTCTCTAACCTATCACTCAAGTTGCTACGTAAAATTTAGCCTATAACTACCATTAATTTTAACTTGTACAGTTAGGTGAATGCATGATGTCTTGACAGAAAAGTAAAACCATGCAGTATGCTAGTGCAAAATATTTTCACTTTACCGTTCAGTATGCCTACTTACGGGAGGGAAAGAGAGTATTTTCCTTTTGTTTCACGACCAAAAATACTTCCAAACAACAGTCATGAACATCAAATCAAAGACAAGCAATATTTTACCAAACTGATTTCTCTTTCCCGAAAGCAAAAAGAAGGGGAAGAATCTCTTTTCCTAAAAGAAAAACCAAAAAGCACACTATATGCAAATGCACTCTATTTTTTCGATTTTCTCAAAACATAAGCAAATCTAACTTAAAAATACCATATTTTTATTTTGATTGAGATAGTTCTAAATGCATAAGACACAAAAGAACATGAAGATCTTGAAAGCTTGAAAATCCAATCAGAGAACTAATGTCTAATTCTCAATGAGGATAACCTAGTCATAGTAAAAAAAATTCTTTTTGAAAGGAAGGAAAAAGAAGTTTACTATGCAAATAAGAAATGAAACCTAGAAGCTAATCTAGTGTTCTTCTTTTAGTCTATGTAGAATAAATGGAAAGAGATTTTAATAACACCCTAATATTTTCAGAAAACAAGAAATCTCTTCGTAAACACAACCAACAAGCATAGAAGTAGATGAACAATCAAAAGACCTAATCAAAATTTTGAATTTCCACTCAAATCAATCTTAAACCATAAAATCTCAAACCACAAGCATCAGATTCTGTAACACAAGTATGATAAGTAGAACTGAAAGCAACATAACTCAAATTTTTACAAAAAAAATGAGGAAAAAGGGTCTTGGAATGATGCCTACCTGGCATCGCGCTTCTCTGGTGTTGATAGGGCGGTTCTATTCTAGCACTGCTTCTCGCCAACAGGATACAAGCGGTGGCACCGTGTATTGATCACTCTATTCAGGAGGTGGCACCGCTCCTCGTACACAACATAGGCGCGGTTCCTTGTAGATGACCAAAACACAAAGATAACGAAGGATCCAGTCGAAAAAAGACTAGATCAAGGTAAACACTGCTAAATTGAGTATGGAAACAGAGCATAAAAGATCGAAATGACTCAGATCTGAATAGATTTGGAAGTTTCAAACCCAAATGGACTAAGCCAGAAAGTAGATCTAACTAAAGAGAGTTGAAGAAGGAGCCTAGATTCAGACAAGAGTTGCAGACTGAGGAAGATCAGAACAATTGATACACAATTCTAATCCCCAGCGAAGTCGCCATATTTGTTAGCTAGAATATTTCACCTCCTGCGAACAGCAAGGTGTTCCACTGGTCTAAATGGTTCAAATCCATAACAAATAGAGGATAGAGGTTGAAGACTCTCTCTAGACGTCGTAGATACCTGGAATGTAATGCTTTGATAGTCACCCTATGTACCTGTAATCATCTCAACACGAAATAGATCAAAGCAGCCAGAATATAATCTACTAATCTATGTTAGTGACTAAGGAATCTAACAACATACATGTGAAATCAAACAACAACAACAACATATGTGGGACAGAAATCAACTTGCATTAATATAGAAATATGGAGAAGTTTACAACCAAGCCTTAGTGTTGACATGCATCTCCATGAAACCAAGCATTCTCATCCCCATAAGCTCTGACTCTAGCTCTCTCTATGCTCTCCAATGGTATGGACCAAGTGATCAATCCAACAGCATAACAATACCTTAAGAGTTCCCCCCTCAACCATGGCCATGAGCTCATATTTATAAGGCTTAATGGATAGGGATGGTTGAGATATTAGTGGATGAGGTGGCCTCTAAGATCCTAGGATGAGGGATCTCGAGCTCAACTGACCCACAATGATAGGGATAAGGGAGGACATGAGGCTTACCATCTAGAAGCCTCGAGAAACCTCTCTTTTTCCCTTTTTACCCAGGGTACCACATTTTTCCTTCAATGACAGAGCGGTTATGGTAAGAAATGCTTATGGACTAAGGGCCATAAGCGGTGGCACCGCTTGTGGATAACAAGGGATAGGCAGTACGAACAAGGTACCACTCTTGGCTAACAAGGTAAGTGCGGTGCTAGGAATTTTCATGAAATATTGACATTCAGTGTGGGTTTCCACTCCAAGAGCTGGGATTTAGGGCAAGTAGGTATGTCAAATGTCTTATCACATGATGGTGACCAGATTTTGGTATAACATAAATGTAGGATGAGTTATCCCTTCCATCATACAGAAACTCCTTATGCCATACCAGATCTCTAGGAACATAATGACGGGAATTATAAGGACGATGGTTATTGGACATTTATGGGTCCACATTTCTATGATTCCTTGAGGCCAAGTAGCATTGTCTCTATACCTTGCAGTAAGGAAGAACAACTTGATGAAGTTACTCAAGTTGAGGAAGAATTTGACACTATTTGGGATGAAGATGTTTCAGTCACCTTAAGCAGGGATGACGAGGACATGATTTATGAATACCTTGTGGAACTAGATATGATTGTTCATTCTCCTTATAAGGCTAATGATGAAGAATGGCTCAACCCTTTTGCCACTAAAATTGAAGGTGAAACATCGCCAGACTTTATAGATATTTGGCATAGGCAGATGACCCGTTATGATGAAAATTTCAAAGTTTTGAGACTTGATATCTCTAGTGATTCTTCCATATCTTCATCATACTCATATTGCAGCAGGGAAGCATGTTGCATATGGATTCTTTTGTAGATAGTCAACATATGATGAGCCCAGGTTATCACCCTCAGTTGTGCTTCTCAAGAAGAGTTGAATAAGTTGTTCAACCCATATACCCTACTTCGATTACCCTTTAGTGATACATCTCAACAAGACCGAGGAACGTAGGTGGATAGGTATGATTTTCATTCCTCATCTTTGCAATATTTATTGTTTAACTTTTCATTTGAAGCATGAAGGTATGAATCATATAGCTGATAAATTCAAAATTTCAAGGATTATTTGGGTGACTAACATGATTATGGAAAAGATAAGAAATATACTTGTATGCCCAAATAAATGTTTGAGTAAATGCAAATACACTTTGTGGCTCACATATGAAGATTTGCGAGATCCGACTCTACAAATAGTCTCCCATGTTCAGGATTTATGGGCGAGATTCAAGAAGAAATTTTTCTTAGAATATATGTATGATGAAGGTGTCCCATACATAAGTCCTCTAGAAGCATGGATCAATGAAGCTTGTCAAAGCAATGCTTGTTCATGGTATCGATTTCAACTATTCTAGGATTGTAAGAAGGTCATGTTTTCTGCACTCACTAAGTAAAGATCCTGGTACAAAATCAACATATCATCAATGAGGTATTGTCATGGATTACATTGAAAGACAAAGGTAAGATATCATGTATGAATTTCTTACTCAGGAGGTTACATTGGTGGTATGATTTCACCTAGCCTACTTTGATTTCCATATTTAGGTAGTGATAGTTAAATTAGGTATATTATTGTGCATTGCATTTTATGTCTTTTCATTGTCTAGTTAGTTTTTATTGTTCTTAGTTTATTTCCCTCATTTTTTGAAGAAGGCATGACGAAAGTGTTTTCCCTTAGATGCTTTTAATCCTCTCAGACATTTTATATGTGTGTATTTCTATAGGTACCAGTAGATTCATAGGTTCTCGAGCACTCCTGGGAAGAGCACTCGACCCACAATTGGAGCCAATGTTATGCTACACCTGTACCCAACACACCTTTCGGTGTACCCCAGGGAGAGAGGACCATTTGTTTCTACCAGGAGGGGTGTTATCATGCAATGATAGTCATGGTTGGGCCCTTTGGTCATCCTTTAGGGGTACTATGGCTTAATGGCACTACTAGATTCCCTTTATTGGGGTTTTTTACCTTGGGGTTGGTGTCTGGGGCCCCTAAGGGTTGACCACTGGATCACATGGATCCATATCCTGTTTATGTGCTCTGGTGGCCTTTGCTTTAGCTGTGAGACATTCTTATCCCTTCACAACCACTTTGGACACCCTCCTGGCCTCTCAAATTGTTGGTGCCTTCTCTCCTTGGGATTTTCTCCTCAGAGGAATACTTCCTCCATACTAGGCCATTTTCATGCTTTGAGGGATTTTACAATGTTTTAGGGGTTAGATGGGGTATAACACCCTCCCTCCAACTCACTCCAACCTTTATTTCAGAGTGATTTTCTTATTTGAGCATGTTTTGGCACCCAGGGATACAAATACTTCGGGTAGCCTACCTTGAGCCTACCTTAGGCTACATTTTATTATTATTTTCTTTTAAATTTAAGATGACATTTTATTATTTCAAATTGACTTATTTTAAGGCATGTAGGCCTGGATATTTTAAAAAGTGAGTGTGGGATCATATAAATAGATCTCCTCACTTTCATTTTTAAGACATAACTTATGGGATAAAACATTATGTCACTTTTTTACCCTTCTTAGGGCTCTTGGAGTGATGCACACCTCTTAAGGAGGATATATTTTCTGGTTTAAAGACAAATCTCTTGAAGTATCTTTAGTTCATGCTATTTTCTAAGGTGATGCTAGAATTGTTTGCTTAACACATGCACAAGGAGGTACCAAATTTTTTCTCTTGATTTCTCTTTGTTAAATGTCGATGGATGATGTTTGTTTATGGTTGAATGGTATCTATTAGTGCTGCATTTTGTCTAAACTAGGTCCTTTTCAGCCTTTTGTCACCATAGTATTATGAAGGACGTCCTCTAGAAGGAGCCTTTAGAGGCTTTGGCATTAGGTATTTGAGTTTTTATTTAGGTAGGATTCCTTTAACGAGCCTTTGTGGTTGCTGGAGAGGGCCCTGGCTTGCCAAAATTTGGAAAGAACTCTCAAGAGGAAGGATGGTCACCTTCCTTGATGCCCTAGGGTTAGTGTAAAACCTTAAAACACTTGGATTTATTCTCATACAATTTCCTTCAAATATATTTCATTTTCATGTGTAAATTTCCATTTTCATGGTAGAATTATGATTCGAATTAGGTCTAAAATTTTATGTTAAAAACCCTAGAAAAAAAATTCATTTTTTTGGCCTTCCTAAAATTTCGAGTCTTTCTCGTACAATTTATCCCTTCCTTTCTTGTCCCTAATAACCCTAGGGAGAAAAGTTAGAAAGCCCTAAAAAAAAATTTAAAAAAAAAACCCTAAAAAAATGAAAAAAGTATTTTTCCTGAATTTTTGACCTTCCTAGAATTTCGGACCTCCCTCCTACAAATTTAGCTTGCCATTTTTGTCCCTAAAAACCCTAAGGATAAATTATACGTACCCTAAAAAATCCAAAATTCAAAGAAAACCTAAACTCTGCCCTCAATTCCTAAAAATCAGACCTAAGAAAGGGGACCTAAACTGCCCTCCCTTCTCCAAAACCCTCAACTTGCTTCTTAAATCACTTCTACTTTGTGGCAGCCCTCCTTTTTTATTACAATAGTCCTAATTTACACCTGCAAACACAATAAATACATCATTGGTTAGTGGTTAGACAAGTCCTAAATAATACATACATTGTTGTTAGAAACTTTTTGTGCAAACACTTGTTATATTTATACATGGACTGCCTTATTGCCAAAGGAATTGGAAGGTGTTTGATATACACTTGCTATTGTATCTTTGTTTATTATTTGTTTCCTTATTATTTTTTTACCAAACATATTGTTGTGATTGGGAAAATGGATATATACAAACATTGCCTACATTCTTACTTTGTTTCTTGGTTGTCGTACTGTTGGATACATAAAGTAGTTAGTGTACTTGAAATGTTTGAAATCAATATATGAATATATACTTAAATGGTTAATGATTATTGCTGTCCTAAAAACTGATAAAAATACTATTGTAAGAATCATTTACATTCTTTCCCTTCATTGATGATGAATGAGTCCACCAAAATGCTATTGGTCAAACTTGCAATTTAATGCTTCTACCTTTTCCATTGTCTACACTTGTAATAAATGGAATTTGGAATTACTGAAGTTGGTATGCTAGTTGTACTCACAAAGTAGTGTTTGTATGTATAGAGTGTCCTCTTAATTCCTTGGGTTGACTCCGTTAAGGAACTGATCACGAACCCTTCACAACATAAGTTATTATTTGGTGTTTGAGTGTCTTTACAGACTTGTAATTAGGGCTCTCCCCTAGGAGGTTTTGACTTCCAAAGAATATTGGAGAAGTGGATAAGGTGATAGTAGCCACTTCCTCCTTCATATGCTTATCAGTGACTAGCCCTGTTAGTTCATCCAATAACATTTTGGCGCTGTTGTCGGGGACCAGTTCAAAGTTTGAAGTGGTTGATCCCGAGTCATTCACACCCCTGGAAAGAACGACATTCGGTAAGAAAATTGAGTTAAGTATTTCTTGGTATTTTGAAAATATTATTGTCAAGGATTATTCTTGTAGATCTTACCAGGCGACTCCATAAAGAAGAAGTCTGGAAAGGATTAACATTTTGACGTCGTTTCGAGGGACCATTTCACAATTTGAAGCGATTGATCCCGAGTCATTCACACCCTTGGAAAGAACGATATTTAGTAAGAAAATTGAGGTATGTTTTTCTTAGTATTTTCAAAATATTATTCTCAAGAAATAATATTGTAGATCTTACCTGGTGACTCCACAAAGAAGAAGCCCAAAAAGGCTTAACATTTTGATGTCTTTTCCGGGGATCTCAGACTTGTTGAGGTGATTTATCTAGGCAAGAACGACACTTTGGTTTACTTGGCGAATCTACAAAGAACTTAATCCATCCCATCTATCAGGTACACACTTGTTTTAGTTAGTACATTGGTGAATTTTCTTAACTAACTTGGAAGGTCTCTCCTAGTGACTCCAAGCAATGAAAAATAAAAGAAGTACTCTATAAAGACAGGGAATCCTGATGAGATGGCATCAAATTATGAATTGTGGATAGACACATTGTACTTCTCATGCATTCCAGGTTTTCCACACAAGTATTCCATTCAAGATGGTGGGAACTCACTTTTCCCATTATTCCAATAGTATAAGTACCATGCAACAATCCATGTACAAGCATTCGTGCAATTCCTCCAGGTAAGCAACACTGTGCATGAAGACATCAAAATGAGGCTCTTCCTGCTATCTCTTCACTTAGAAGACAACCTGTCTGTCAGAAATTGGTATGAGGGTTTTCCTCGCAAAATTTTTTCTTCACTTAGGTAGTTCATCAATGTGTTCAACATGGATTTGGATTATGGTATCAAAGAGCATGAAAAAAATGCCATGATCGACAATATATGGGAAGAAACACTTGGAAGCATCCAGACACAAGAAGATTTAATCAAAGGACTCAAAGATGACATTCCATTTGAATTTAAAGATCCTGATAATCGAACTGCTACCGAAATGGAAATAGGTTTCACTCCTCTTGATTTATCAGAATTTCTGGGATATTCAAATGAGTTACCATAAGAATTCTGGCATGCCTTCAAGGTTGACCATGATAATTCCATGCATCATGTGGAATGGTTTATGACTTTGGCTTTAGAACATGATATTAAAGAAGAAGAAGACATTTACATGCGATCATTTGTCCTTCACTTGGAAGGAAAGGCCCTTTATTGGTTTGTGGGCCTAAATAAAGGGACGATATCATCCTTTGCAAAATTGGTGGAAATATTATGTAGCCACTAGGATGTAGAACGACGTGATGAATGGATACCTCATGTCAAGCATGCAAGTGACTTGTTCGGTAAGGAAGCCCAAAACAAGGATTAGGTCGAAGCAGCCATTTTTCATGGTCTAAATGATGATATCTCAAGCATGATAGATGAAGCTTCCCAAGGAGATCACTATTATGATTGTCCTATATCTGAAGATCTAGAAATCCTAGCCAAAGAAGTTGAAGAACACAAAGATAGGATGAGTTATCCCTTCCATCATACAGAAATTGCTTATGACATACCAGATCTCTGGGAACATAATGACGAGAATTCTGAGGAGGATGGTTATTGAAAATTTATGGGTCCACCTTTCTATGATTCCTCAAGACTAGGTGGCATTGTCTCCATACATTTCAGCAAGGAAGACCAACTTGATGAAGTTACTCAGGTTGAGCCAGAATTTGACACTATCTGGAACGAAGAGCTTTCAGTCAGCTTAAGCAGGGATGATGATGACATGATTTATGAAGACCCTGTGCAACGAGATATGATTGTACATTCTCCTTATGAGGCTAATGATGAATAATGGATCAACCCTTTTGCCACCATAATTAAAGATGAAACATTGCCATACTTTACATATATTTGTCATAGGAAAATGGCCCATTATAATGAAAAGTTCAAAGATTTGAGACTCTATATCTCTGGTGATTCTTCCATATCGCCATCATACTCATCTTGCAGCAGGCCAAAGCATGTTTCATAGAGGATTCTTTTGCAGATAGTCAACATACGATGATCCGAGGTTATCACTCTCAGTTGTGCTCCTCAAGAAGCGTTGAAGAATTTGTTCAACCCACTCTACCCTACATCGGTAAGCCCTTAATGATACATCTCAATAACACTGAGAAAGGTAGGTGGACATGCATGATTTTCATTCCTCATCTTTGCAATATTTATTGTTTAACTTTTCATTTGAAGCATGAAGGTATGAATTATATAGCTGACAATTTCAAAATTTCAAGGATTATTGGGGTTACTAACATGATTATGGAAAATATAAGCAATATACTTGTATGTCCAAAGAAATGTTTGAGTAAATGTAGAGACATGTTGCAGCTCACATATGAAGATTTGCAAGATCCGACTCTACAAATAGCCTCCCAAGTTCAGTATTTATGGGAGAGATTAAAGAAGATTTTTTTATTAGAATATATGTATGATGAAGCTGTACCATACATAAGTCCGCTAGAAGCATGGATCAACGAATATTTTCAAAGGAATAATTATTTATGGCACCGGTTTCAAGTATTCCAGGTTCTTAAGAAGGTCTGGTTTCCTACACTCACCAAGATAAAGATCCTGGTACAAACTCAACATATCATCAATGAGGTATTGTCATGGATTACATTAAAAGACAAAGGTTAGATATCAGGTATGAATTGCTTACTCAGGTGGTTTCATTGGTGGTATGATTTCACCTAGCCTACTTTGACTGTTAGATTTATGTTATACCAAAATCTTGTCATCATCATGTGATAAGACCTTTGACATACCTACTTGCCCTTAAATCCCAGCACTTGGAGTGGAAACCCATGTTTTTTGTCAATCTTTCATGAAAATACTCAGCACCACGCTTTCCCTGTTAGCCATGAGTGGTTCCTTGCTCGCATCGCCCTTCTGCTATTTTCCATAAGTGGTGCCACTGCCTGTTTCCCTTGGTCCATAGGCGGTTCTTACTTGAACCGCTCTGTCATAAGAGGAGAAAAGCAGTACCCTAGGTAAAATGGGAAAAAGAGAAGTTTCTCAAGGCTTCTAGATCATGAGCCTCGTGTCCTCTCTTATCCCTAACATTCTGGGTCAGTTGAGCTCTAGATCCCCCATCATAAGATCTTAGAGGCCACCTCATCCACAATCTCTCAACCATTCCTATCCATTGAGCCTTACAAATACAAGCTCATGTCCATGGTTGAGGGGGAGAACCATTGAGGTATTGTTATGCTGTTGGATTGACCACTTGGCCCAGGCCATTTGAGAGCATAGAGAGCAAAAGTTGGAGCTTATGGGGATGAAGTGTTCGTTTCATGGAGATGCATGTTGACACTAAGGCTCCATTGGTTGTAAACTTCTCCATTCATCTTAATGCAAAGCTGATTTCTGTCCCACATTACTGTTGTTGTTGATTTCACATGTACATGTTGTTAGATTCCTTAGTCACTAACATGGATCAATAGATTATGTTTCGGTAGCTTTGATGTGTTTGCGTGTTTGATCTGATTGCAGGTACACAGGTACACTATTGAAGCAACATTCCAGGTATCTACGATATCCAGGGAGGGTCTTCACCCTTTGTTGTTCACTCATTTGTTCTGGATCTGAACCATTCAGACCAGAGGAACAACTTCTGTCCACAGAAGGTGAAATATTCCTAATTACAAATATGCCGACTCCACTGGGGAATAGATATACGTATCAGTTGATCTGATATTCCTTAGTTCTTCAACTCTTGTCTGAATCCAGGCTCCTTCTGCAACTCTCTTCAGTCAGATCTGTAATCTGACTTAGTGAATTTGGGTTTGAAACTTCCAGATCTGAATCATTTCGACCTTTTATGCTATGTTTTTATGCTCAATCTATCATCTTTTACCTTGATCTAGTCTTTTTCTGACTTGATCTATCGTTCTCTTTGTGTTTTGGATTTTTATAGGGAACCACGCCTATGCCGTGGGAGAGAAGCAGTGCCACCGCCTGAACCGAGTTAGCAGCACGCGGTGCCACCGCCTGAGTCTTGTTGGCTAGAAGCGGTGCTGGGCTAGAACCGCTCTGTCAATACCCGAGAAGCGCGGTGCCAGGTAGGCATCATTTCAAGACCTCCTTTTTCTCATTTTTTGTAAAAATTTGAGTTGATTTGCTTTCAGCCCCACACTGTCAGGATTGTGTGTCAGAATCTAATGCTTGTGGTTTGGAATTTTATGGTTAAAGATTGGTTTGATTGGGAAATTCAAAAGCTAGATTAGGCTGTTTGATTGTTCATTCACTTTGGTGCTTGTTGGTTGTGATTGTGAAAGGATTTCTTGTTTTTTGAAAAGATTAGGGTGCTAGTAAGATCTCTTTTCATTTTTGTTATATAGACTAAAGGAAGAACATTTGATTAGCATCTTAGTTTCATTTCTTGTTTGCATAGAGAACTTCTTTTTCTTCCTTTAAAAAAGAAATTTTTTGATTGAGATTAGGTTATCGTCATTGAGCATTGGACATCAGATCCATGATTGGCTTTACAAGCTCTCAGGCTCTTTATGTTCTTTTGTCTCTTATGCATTTAGAACTATCTCATCAAAATAAAAAAATATAGTAGTTTTAAGTTAGATTTTCCTATGTTCTGAGATAAATTGAACAATATAGTGCATTTGCATGTAGTGTACTTCTTGTTTTTCTTTTAGGAAAAATAGATTCTTCCCCTTATTATTGCTTTTAAAAAAGAGAAATCAGTTTGGAAGGTGCTGCTTGTCTTTGATTTTGTGTTCAAGATTGTTGTTTGGAAGTATTTTTGGTTTTGAAACAAAAGAAAACACTCTCTTTCCCTCCTGTAAGTAGGCATACTGAACGGTAAAGTGAAATATTTGCATACGCATACTACATGGTTTTACTTTTATGTCAAAACACCATGCATTCACCTAACCATCCACTTTAAAATTAACGGTAGTTATAGGCTAAAATTGACGTAGCAATTGGAGTGATAGGTTAGAGACGTCTTCGGGTGTCGTTAAGCGTAGGAGCTGTCGTTATTTGTCCGCATTACATACCGGGACTCACACGGTTCTTCCACGTACCATCGGTATATAGAACGATCTCTCATGTACCCTTGAGGTATATAGAAAGGTACTTCACGTACTCGATTGTATATCAGAAGGCCCCTTGGGTACGGTTATGCATTAGATAGCACTACCACCGATTCGAGCTCCCATATACCTTGAGTATATCAAGAGACCCCGCTAGGATACCTTATCCATCTGAGAAAATCCCTTTGGCCGTCTTGCTTGGAGCCATACACCAAAAAAAACATTCAGGTAGATTACTACGCACGTACCCTCAAGGTATATCGCGAGTGGCACCTTCTTGACAATCCTGGTGAGAGACCTGACTATTTGAACTCCTCCTATCATTTTAAGTGTGCTTGTCTTGACCTATAGCTTGTGTAGGGAAATTTTTTGGTGTGTATTCTAGTTTTTCAAACCCTAGGTTTGATAGGAACTGTACCGACTGGCTGAGTTAAGATATTCCAGAATAGTATGGGGCTTGCCACCTGTTTTTATTCCTGGTTCAGGAGAAAATCCCATGGAAGCTATTGACCAAGGAGCTGCTACCACCTCCCAAGTGGGAGATAGTGTGGTTACAGAAAGTGGAGGACCGTATTCTTCACACTCACCTCCCTTGGTCCAACATCCTTCTCGGGGAAACACCTGGTTCCATTCTCCCATGGAAGGTCATGTTGATGATACTGCCCATCCGGATTTTGGTCCTAATGCTCCATTTTGGGACACCCCTGTAGAACAGGCCATTTCCTCATTTGGCACCCATTTAAACTCTTCTAAAGATGAATAAGAACGTAGGGAATACCATGCTTCCATTCTTCGTGCAGAGGAGATTGACAAGCAAATAGATGACCTATTAGGCTTGACACCATCACTTTCCACATCTATTCCTTTGGGATATCATTCACTTATCAATTCTATGAGACCCATTGAACCGATTATAGATCATCCAATAACACCCCACAACCCAGGTCAAAATACCACCCCCGCCACCTCCCATGTTATGTCTGGTCCCAATCTTCCCAGGTATTCTGCACCTGGGACCCAACCTTCAATTCTCGTTTCATCTTTACCTTCTAGTGCCGTAGGGAAACCCCCGACACGACCTACGTTATCTGACATCGGAATTGTACCTAGTCAAGGATAGACCTATAATACAGAAACATCTACAGTTTATGTCTCTCCCACCTATACTAATGTGGTTAATCCCCCATCCAGTTCAGGTCAGCCCTCGGGGGCACAACCTGTAACCATTCAATCTTCTGGAGGTTATGGTTATCAAATACCTCAAGGTAACATTAATTATCCACCCAATCTGACAGGAGTGCCTTATGCTAGAATTCCATACCCTAGTAATAATTTTATGCCATGGGGGAAACCCAACTGGTCTTACATGCCAGCCATGGGGGGGGGGGGGATACCCATACATACGGTGGGAGGTGTTGGAGGATTGCCTCATGGAGGTCCTCCCTCTGGGGGGCCTAATGGTCCCAGAGGATCTGGAAACTTTCCACCTTATGGTCCTAGTAGTCCTGGGGGGCGTGGTGGCTTTCCTCCTTATGGCCCTGGAGGGTCTGGTGGCCCTCCGTCTAGTGGTTCCAGAGGCTCTGGAGGTTTACCTCCTAGTGGCCCTAGAGGGTCTAGTGGTCCTGGTGGTCGTCCCTATGGTCCTAGTGGTCCTGGTGGCCCTGGTGGCCCTAGTGGTCCTAGCGGTCCTGATCCTGGAAATCAACCCCCTTGCGGGGGGATTTTCCATTAGTTCTTCATCACAACAACCTTTCTTTCAGTCCACTTATGGTCCTACTGGTAATTATAAGCCATATCAATATTACTAGTATGTGCAACCCAACCGTCAGTTTCCTTTCCTAGTAACTTTGGACTTACCTGACTTGTCTAAGTTGATTAATGACCCCATCCGACACAATCCCTTATGGCCTCCCATTCCGGTAAAGTTACTATCGGACATCCCGAATTTCGATGGCAAGCAGGGAGACGATCTGAAAAACCATGTTATGACATTCCATTTGTGGTGTTCTTCAAACTCCCTCATGGATGATTCATTTCGGTTACAACCTTTTCAGCGAACTTTGATCGGTACAACCGTGAAGTGATACATTGAACTCCCACAACATTCGTTTATGGATTTTGGCTCGTTGGCAACCGTGTTTCTTACACACTTTCAACTCCCTATTCGTAATGAAATGGGTATTGATCTCTTAACTTCTATGCGACAGAACACCTCCACCCACATATTTGATCATATCCATGAATGGAGAAGGTGGAGAAGGCTTATTAAGGCCCTTATTCCGGATCAGTTATTAGCTGATTGGTTTACCAAATCTTTGTTTCCTCCAGATCCTTGAGATGTGGCTATGGGCAGTGCTATTACTGAAGAGCAAGCCATTAGTCGAGCCCAGTATCTAGACTTGGTCTATTCCCAGTCTGGAACCCTTTATGACTCGATTTCTCAAGCTCCTCGCCCAAGCACCGACCTCGCCAAGCCACCAGCAGAAGTACCTGTTGATGGGATTGTTGGTTCAATCCAGTCCCTGTTAGTAGTGAAACATGCCAAGCAACCCCAAACTGCCACCCCTAATCCTTCGACTCCTAAGGTTTCCATCGAGGTAAATTCTATTCAAAGTACTCAAACCTCGGCAATAAAAAGAAGGGTAAAAATAGGAATAAAAAACCTGGAAACCAACAGGAGAATCCAAGACCTACCAACGATGATAACGATAAAGGGAAAAGAAAGGCAAAATATCCCTGTCTACTACGCAGAGGTGACAATTTCTCAAAGGAGTGTCCTCGTCGGGACAAAATTTCCCAGTTTCTAAAATCAAATCCTGCACCCGCAATAATCAGGGATCTTTTTCCCTCTCAGCAACAACAGATAGACCACATGTCTAATTAGGGTAACTCGAGTTCGTCAGAGGAAATTCGTATGATGTCCTCAGATACCATTAATCTATAAACTTGAAGTCAGAATTATGACAAACCTGCAAATAAGAAAGAATATCATTCTTCTTTAGGGAAAGCTCCCTCTACTAGTTCTCCTAAATCCTTGTCTATTGTCCCCCCTATCTATCGAGAATCCTACTCTCGACATGATTTTGCGTCCACCCAAGAGTACTCTTCGGAAGGCTGTATTTAACCCTAATGCTCGAGCTACTCAATTTTATAATGTAGTTGAAGATCTCGCTCAGGCACCTTGTGTAATGTCTACCTTAGAAGTACTCCAAAGTTGCCCTACACAACGCAAAAACTTGTTGACAACATTAGGAGCTTTAGAATTGGATAACACTAACTTGATTCATTTCAATATTGAGAAATATAAGTCTAGGTTACCGCATAAACTTGCTTTTTAGATCATTACAAAGGTAGTTGGAAAGAAAGTTTTTCGAACGGTATTAGATGAAGGAGCTTCGACCTTGGTTTTGTCTCTATCTTGTTGGAAGGCTCTCGGCTCTCCTGAGCTTGTAACATCAACTATGACCCTCAAGGCCTTTGACGGATGGGGTTTCCAACCCCATGGTCTCATATCAGCCATAGCGATTGAAATGGGGGGGAAAACCGTTTCCATTGAAGTAGAAGTGGTAGATGCCCCCTTAGATTACAACCTCCTTCTATGAAGAAATTGGTTCAATGCCATGACTGCTGTCGCCTCAACAGTATTCCGAATAGTCCAATTTTTGCATCTAGGGAGAATTGTTACTATTGACCAGCTTGATTTCTGTACACCGGATATTACTACCTCCACGGCTAATAACATCCCCATGTTAGGCCAGTCCCCTCCTCCTTACCAGTCGATTGGGGTAGGCATGTTGAAGGATTCATCCCTTATGGGGAGTTTTCCATCCACTCCTCCTAGCATGGATACTGCGACAATCCATATTATTGCCTCATTTGATTATGAGCCTAAGGGTAAACAAGTTGTTGAGTCCACCTCGTTAAGTTCACATGAAGCAATGTATGACACCATTCAAAAAAATTTCGATGATCACACTAATGACCTTCATCTAGTGGCTTCAGATCCCTACCATTTACCGTACTGGTTAGAACCTTCTCTTCCTGCTCTAGATTATCTCTCTGAGACTTTCCCTTTTGATGAGTCCATTATGGAGATCGTGAATACAGATGAGTCCATTTGGGAGGATCACCATCATAGATCCATGTTCCTCCCCAACACTAGTTCGGTTAGCCATGATTATGCATCCTTGTTTCCTACTGATATTGTCAACTCACCCCAAAGTCCCATATTGTTGCAACATACAGATTTTGAAGGAAAACTTTGCAACATTACTCAGATGAATCCGATTGACATATCAGCCAAGCCTGATACTATCGAGCATGTTCATGTTGGGTAGAACTGCTCGGCATATGAATCTGAAGCATACAAGGCACTTTTCAAATAATACCGTGATATTTTTTCCTGGTCCTATGAAGAGATGCCAGGGATTGACCCCTCCATTGTGGTCCATGAGATTAAATCCTATCGCACGGCTAAACCTGTCAGGCAAAAACTAAGGCAAGTCCATCCTCGGAAGGCCACAACTATTAAAGTGGAAATTAAGAACTTCTCCATTCATCTTAATGCAAAGCTGATTTTCATCCCACATTACTGTTGTTGTTGATTTCACATGTACATGTTGTTAGATTCCTTAGTCACTAACATGGATCAATAGATTATGTTATGCTAGCTTTGATGTGTTTGCGTGTTTGATCTGATTGTAGGTACATAGGTACACTATTGAAGCATCATTTCGGGTATCTACGATATCCAAGGAGGGTCTTCACCCTTTGTCATTCACTCATTTGTTCTGGATCTGAACCATTCAGACCAGAGGAACAGATTCTGTCCGCAGAAGGTGAAATATTCCTGCTTACAATTTAGGTAGTGATAGTTGCATTAGGCATATTTTTGTGCATTGCATTTGATGTCTTTTCATTGTCTAGTTAGTTTTTATTGTTCTTAGTTTGTTTCCCTCATTTTGAAAACAAGACGAGACGAAAATGTCTACCCTTAGATGCTTTCAATCCTCTCGGACATTTGATATGTGTGTATGTCTACAGGTACCAGTAGATTCATAGGTTCTTGAGCACTCCCGTGAAGAGCACTCGTCCCACAGTTGAAACCAGTGTTACACTGCACCTGTACCCAACACACCTTCAGGTGTACCCTAGGGAGAGAGGGCCAAGTTTTTCGACCAGGAGGGGTGGAATTGAGCAATGATAGTCATTGTTGGGTCCTTTGGTCATCCTTTAGGGGTACTATGGCTTAATGGCCCTGTTGAATTCTCATTATTTGTTTTTTTACCCCGGGGTTGGTGTCTAGGGCCGTTAAGGGCTGACCACTGGGTCACATGGCTCCATATGTTGTTTATGTTCTCTAGTGGCCTTTGCTTTAGCTATGAGACATTCATCTCCTTTCACAACCACTTTGGACACACTCCTGAGCTCTCATATTGCTGGTGCCTACTCTCCTTGGACTGATCTCCTTAGAGGAAGACATCCTCCATATCAGGTCATTTTTTTGCTTTGAGGGATTTTACAACATTCTAGGGGTTAGTTGGGGTATAATGCCCTCCCTCCAGCTCACTCCAGCCTTTCATTTAGACTGATTCACTTATTTGAGCGTGTTTTGGCCCCTGGGGATACAAATACCCCAGGTACCCTATCTTGAGCCTACCTTAGGCTACATTTTATTATTATTTTCTTTTAATTTTAAGCTGACATTTTATAATTTCAAATCGACTTATTTTAAGGCATGTAGGCCTGTATATTTTAAAAAGTGAGTGTGAGATAATATAAATAGATCTTTTCAGTTTCGTTTTAAGACAAAACTTATGGGATTCAACTATGTTACTTTTTTACCCTTCTTAGGGCTCTTGGAGTGATGCACACCTATTGAAGTATCTTTGGTTCATGCTATTTGCTAAGGTGATGCTAGAATTGTTTTCTTAACACATGCACAAGGAGATATCAAAGTTCTTCTCTTGATTTCTCTTTGTTAAATGTTGATGGATGATGCTTGTTTATGGTTGAATGGTAGCCATTAGTGTTGCATTTTGTCTAAACTAGGTCATTTTCAACATTTTGTCACCATAGTATTGTGAATGATGTCTTCTAGAAGGAGTCTTTAGAATATTGGGCCTGAGGTCTCTGAGTTTTTCCCTAGCTAGGCTTCCTTTAACAAGCCTTTGTGGCTATTGGAGAAGGCCCTAGCTTGCCAAAATTTGGAAAGACCTCTCAAGAGGAAGGTTGGTCACCTTCGTTGATGCTCTAGGGTTAGGGTAAAACATTAAAACCCTTGGATTTATTCTCATACAATTTTCCTTCAAATCTCTTGCATTTGCATGTGTAAATTTGCATTTTCATGGTAGAATTAGGTCTAAAATTTTATGTTAAAAACCCTAGAAAATAATATATATATATATATATATATATATATTATTTTTTTTGTTTTTTTGGCCTTCCTAAAATTTCAGCCCTCTCTCCTACAATTTCTCCCTGCCTTCCTTGTCCCCAATAACCCCAGGGTGAAATTTTAGGAAGCCCTAAGAACCTAAAAATAAAATAAAAATAAAAAAAATAGTTTTCCTGATTTTTTAATCTTCCTAGAATTTTAGACCTCCCTCCTACAAATTCTGCTTTCCCTTTTTGTCCCTAAAAACCATAAGGTGAAATTATATGAACCCTAAAAAATACAAAAAAAAAAAAACTTAAACTCTGCTCTAAATTCCTAAAAATCAGACCTAAGAAAGGGGACCTAAACTGCCCTCCCTTCTCCAAAACCCTCAACTTGATTCTTAACTCACTGCTAGTTTGTGGCAGCAGTTCTACTTTATGGCATCCCTAATTTATGATTACAACACTCCTCATTTACACATGGAAACACAACAAATACATCATTGGTTAGTGGTTAGACAAGGCCTAAATAATACATACACTGTTGTTAGAACCTTTTTGTGCAAACACTTGTTATATTTTATTGCCAAAGGAATTGGAAGGTGACTGATATACACTTGTTATTGTATCTCTATTTATTATTGTCTTCCTTACTATTTGTTTACCATACATATTGTTGTGATTGGGCAAATGGATATATAGCAAATGGATATATACATACATTGACTGCATTCTTACTCTATTTCTTGGTTGTTGTACTGCTGCATACATAAATTAGTAAGTGTAATTGAAATGCTTGAAATCAATATATGAATATATCCTTAAATGGTTAATGATTACTGTTGTATTAACAATTGATACAATTACTATTGTAAGAAGCATTTACATTCTTGTCCTTCCTCGATGATGAATGAGTCCACCTAAATGCTATTGGTCGAACTTGCAATTTAATGCTTCTACCCTTTCCATTGTCTACACTTGTAATGAATGTCATTTGGAATTACTGAAGTTGGTATGCTAGTTGTACTCACAAAGTAGTGTTTGTATGTATAGTGTTCCCTCTTCATTCCTTGGGTTGACTCCGTTAAGGCACTGATCACTAACCCTTCACAAAAGAAGTTATTATTTGGTGTTTGAGTGTCCTTATATACCTGTAATTAGGGCTCTCTCCTAGGAGGTTCCGACCTCTAAAGAAGTTTGGAGAAGTGGCTAAGGTGAGAGTGGTCACTTCCTCTCTCATATGCTTATCGATGACTAGCCCTGCTAGTTCATCTGGTAATAGATACCATCGATCTACATATTTTATAAAAATCCAAATTGTGTCTGAAATTGATTTGCTTCTTTATAATTTGGATGAATGTATATTTTTAAGAAACCAAATAAATATCCAACTAGTTACACTCAAGGGAATAGAAAGCAAGAAAGGTCGCTGCAAGTCTTCACGGACTTTGGATCTGATAGATATAAAATCTGGGTCGAATTTCCCATAGGAATATTCTAATGCCTTCATATAATTTTTAAAATAGGCGATATGAAAAATATATGCGTTGAGCAAGTTTTGAACAATACAAGTGTAGGTACAGTTACTAGATCAGAATAATCTCCACCCGAAAGAGAAACATCTCCAACTATTTTTACACTACCTATGCGGTTTGGACTTTCCAAGCATTTAATTTTTCCAGGCTGCTCATAAAAGGAAACCAAATGTGCAACCAATAGGTTGTATCTCCACTATTTGCTGGCATTTGAATGGCAAGCACGCCTTATACTTGATCATTTTTAATTTACATGCATTGAGAGAATTCCACATGCATTACAGGAGGAAGCCTTTTAGTATTTATATACGCATGCATGTTTAAAAGTATCTAACTACTTGTGCACTATAATATATTCTTGTGAGCATACCCTCTGAGTGCTTACCTAAGTAATTTTCCTTGGTGCTTCACACTTGACTAATATAAAAGACAACAAAAATGCCATGCTTGTTTTTTGGCAAATTTATTTTGCCTAGTTTTATTTTCACCGGATTTTAAAACTACCCAGATGCATTTGGAACACTTCAAATTGATATTTAAAAAAGAATTTCTCTCTCGGATTCCGGAGGGTTGGGGGGATTTTGGTTAAATCTTTTTTGGGCAAATTTGTTTTGCTTGGTTTCAAAACTACCCACATTGCTGAAATTGTGATTTGAACATTTCAAATTGCCATTTCAACAAGAATTCCTCTCTCTGATTCGGGCTGGTTGGGGGCGTTTTGGTTAACTCTTAAAGTGTTCCCTTCAAACTTTGGCTTTGGCTCGTTATTCCTGGAAATTGCAGTTTCATCAATCCGACATATTTTTTATAAAACAAGTCAAAATTGTTTCTAGAAATTGTTATTTCCTCAATTTTGCAATTTCAACTATCGTAATTGCCTATCCTAAACTAAATACTCGAATTTAAAACTAGGGTGTTTTAGTTAACGCTTACACTGCTCTCTTCACACTTGGGCTTGGGCTCGGGTGCCTTGGAGATTGGGGTATTTAAACCCGACATTTGTTATTTTCCCAAAACTTTATTTAAACAAAATGAAATCATTTATATTTTAAACTTTGAGTGTTAGGAAAAGAACTAACTTGGATGATGTCTACCTTTCTTAATTGAATTGTATTTTTCTTCAGTGAAGCAAATCCAACAACAACTTGTAAACAACTCTTTACCTAGAAGCAATGCTCGAATGATGTCTACCTTTCATAATCAATCCTTATTCTCTTTAGTGAAGTGCTCGAATGATGTACCTTTAATAATTAAACCTTATTTCTCTTTAGTGAAGCAATTCCAACAATGACCTGTAAACAACTCTTTACCCATAAGCAATGCTAGATCATCGTCGATCAAATTTGACTTGACTTGACACGACGATAACTTTATTTTTGATTTGGATAATGTTAGAACCTTTTTTTTGAATTCTGTAGTGCAACTCAAACAAATGTGATCCAATTCCCTGCGGAATTTGAAACCGAGAACATTTTAATTTACTCTTCTAACAATTTTGACGGGTAGATTTAGCTCCAACACCTACCAAGGAAAACTAGTGACTTCTAAGTTTCCTTCTAGCACAAGCACATCTAACGTGATAATAAACATAATGTCATTTCATTCTTGGTCCTATGATTATTCACTTTAGCATCAAACCAACATATTTTATTTGACACCACTAACATCAAATATAATAAACATTTAAAAATACTTTTTGTTGCTAGAAGGAAACCCAACAAGCATTAGCTTTCCTTCTACCACATGTACACAAGCAACTAACTTCATAATAAGTATAAAGATATATCAAATATACTTTTGAACTATATTCCTCGGTGAGACTAATATTGAAACAAAATAGTTTAGTTTCTCATAACATATTTATTTTAGTTTCTAATAACATATTTTGGAATGGAACAAACATGGGAGCTATAGGCATTGGTGGTTAGTAGTTTTTTCCTCCCTTTCATTCTTGGTATTAGGATTGTAAAGGTTTTAAACTAAATTACGGTCTATAAAGAATTTAGTGAGGCATTTTTTTAAAGTTAACCTTCTATCATTATATATAAATTCATCTTAATGTAATATATATTCAAAATGTAAATATATTTCTTTTTTTCTTGTGTTAGAAGGAAACCTAGAAGTTGCTAGGTTTCCTTCTAGCACAAAAGCAAGCGCAACCAACTTCATAATAATCATACAGTCCTTTCATTCTTGGTCATATGTTTATTCAGTCTAGAACCAAACCAACTTGACCTTGTTTTGGTAACATTAACCGAGGAAATATTGGACATTTAAATATCATCTACCTTGAAAGAATCTATTATAGTTTTCCATAACATATTTTGGAGTTGAACAAACAAGAAAGCTAATATGCATGGGTAGCTAGTGGTTCTTTGTTTCCTTTTTCTCTTTGTTCTAAGGTTACCGAGGCTTATGGTTGACAAGATATATAATAAATTTTGTTTGGTATTATGTTAAAATAAATCTATGGCATTATGCATGGATCCATTTTAAATTAGCATATGTGAAGCATTTAAAGGTTCTTGTTCTTATGCTAGAAGGAAAACTAGAGGCCGCTAGGCTTCCTTCTAGCACTAGCATGATCACAATTGAATTTATAATAAGAATAAAGTCATTTTATTCTTGGCCATAAGATTATTCACTATAGAACCAAACCAACATTGTGTTTTTTATCACCATTAGCCCAGTATTGCTTAAGAATTTAAAAGGATTTTCTTGTGTTATTGCTAGAAGGAAACCTAATAACAACTAGGTTTCCTTGTAGAACAAGCATAAAAACAACCAAATTCTCATAAGCATAAGGGTATTTCAAATCTGTTTCTAAACTATATTCCCCTGACTAGAGTAATCTTGAAACAATCATATAAGTTTCTCACAGCATATTTTTTAGTGGAACTGTGAAAATATGATTCACAACAAGATATAGGAGCTAAGAGAATCCTCACAACTCAAGAATTTCACAAACTATGCAGAAAAACAATGAAAAGAGCAAAAAATAGCACATAGGAATAGTGCCAATAACTAAGGCTTCTATTACTGTCCAACATGTAAATATGTCTAGAACATCATTATATTACAATAGGTGAAAATCGTTATCCTTTGGAGCCAAGTTGGAGGGATACATGTGGTAGGCTTAGATTGGACCTCAAACAACCTGAAGTGGACCAATGAGCTCCCAAACCACCTCAAACAGTCACGAATGACCATGTGAACGTGGGTGAAGCATGATAGGATATAAATGAGGGTAGGCTAGGCACACTGGAGTGCATGAGTGAGTGGGAGTGGCTCTAGGAAACAATAAATGGTTCAAAAGAGCAAAAAACATTGAATTATAATGCATGGGCACCTCTAGTCAAACTAGTTCCATGTTTTAAGGAGTGGAGTGCACCAAGGGCTGAACTGTCATAAATGAGGGTGCTTGTGTCTCCTAAATGATCAAATGTGGGTGCTTGAGGGCATTAATGAGTCAAAAACCCCCAAATACCTTTGTAGACCAACATAAATAAGGTTTGGACCATATGACATAAATACAAAACAAATGAAAGTGTGTCCTAGGTGTATGTGACCATGGTACTAGGTGGTATGATGTTCTAACACCCCCACATAAGCCTAAATTAGTGTAACCACAATAAAAATTGAGGCATTGGAAACTAAGACTCAAGTCACCTCTTACAAAATTTTATTTGTCCATACCAAGGTAAGGAGGAAAACCTCATGGGAACAAAACCTCCCTTCTAAAATGGACATGGAGAAAAATATGAAAGTTAATATTAGTCGTCACCATGTGTCACCCACTCCAAGGAGTGACCTCAGATAGGTGAATGTCTTCTCTGTGAAGCTCTTGGTGAACATGTCCGCAGTTTTCTCTATAGATGGGCAATACTGCAATGATATCACCTGCTCATGTACCAATATCCGGATGTAGTGCATATGTATCTCAATGTGCTTCATCCTCTGTCTCTGTACTAGATAGGTGAAACTCTTGATTGCAATTTTATTTTCACACAAAATGGTAGTGAGTGAATCAAATGCAAAACCAAGTTCTCCAAGAATGCCTTGCAACCAAACATATTGTGTAGTTGCATTCAATGCTCCTCTGTACTTGGCCTCAGCTGATGTAAGGGATATAGTGTGTTGTTTCTTACTAAAAAATCATATGAGACCATGTGCAATCATGAATACATGAATTGAAGTGGACTTTTTGTCAATGTAATCTCCATCCCAATCAGTATCAGTAAATCCAACTAGTTCTAATGGAGAACTAGCAACATAGTGTATCCCGAAGTGTTTGGTTCCTTGCACATAATACAAGATCCTTTCTGCAACCTTCCAATGGATCTCATGAGGCTCCTACATATATCTTTTAACAACACCTACTGTGTAAGCCAAATCAGGTTGAGATTGTGTGATATACAACAAGATCCCAACTAGCTGTGGATACAGTGAGTTGTCCACCAATGGAGGTGAACCAAAATCACCTAGTTTCACTCCCAAAAGGAAGGGACACTTGGCTTCCTTACATTCTACCATTTTGAACTTTAATAACAGGTCTGAAACATACTTTTATTGGCTGACCTTGATACCTGCATTAGATTTCTCAATCTCCAAGCCAATAAAGTGTTTCAACAATCCATTGCCAGTCATTGAAAATGTACTATGCAATGAAGACTTAATTGAACCTATATCAACAATGAAACTTCCAGTGATAAAAATATCATCAACATACAATGCTATGAACTGCAATGAATCACCTAAATTCTGAAAATATACATTAGGATCATATTTGCATCTTTCAAAGCCTAGTGATAGAAGAAAGTTGTCCATCTTGGCATACCGAGCCTTGGGGGATTGCTTGAGGCCATAGAGAGACATATTCAACCTGCAAAAAAGTGAAGGATCATGAATGAAACCTCCAGGATGCTGCATATAAATATCCTCATGAAGGTCACCATGAAGAAAAACACTCTTCACATCCATGTGATGAACCTCCCATCGCTTAGATGCAATAATGGCCAAAACTAGACCGATAGAGTCCATCTTTGTAACGAGTGAAAATTTCTTTGTATATTCCACTCCTTGGACTTGAGAGAAGACTTTGGAAACCAAACTGGCCTTGTACTCGATATCAGAACCATCATTAGCCACTTTAGTCCTATAGACGCACTTAAATTGTGACTAGTTACCTCCTGGAAGGTAGAGGAACGAACTCCCAAGTTTAATTGTCTTGAAAAGACTTGAACTATTATTGCATGAATGTTTTCCATATTAGGTCATGTGATGCTTCCTCATATGACTGAGGATCATACCCAACCATCATGAAGCACCTCTTCGGAATATTAGAATCACAAGTTGAGAATGTACTGTGAAATTGAGTTCTAGTCTTCCTAGAGTCTAGTGGATCTCCAACAACATCACGAGTTTCTTTTATGGGTTTCTTAGCCCACTTTGGCCTTATAGGTGAGTCATGATATGCATGCATGTCATCATCTTCATCCTCAATATCATAATCAGAAAAATTAGAGAAAGAATCATCACTTACATCATCATTGAGTGGAGGGTGTGGGCATTCCCCCTTGACTAGTTTGATCTCCTGCATGGGCTCTTCTTCGAAATGTACACCATTAGGGGAAAATTATAGCCCATAGGAGAATTTTAAGGGGTGCCCAAAAAAAGGTGGGAGAATTTTTAATATTAAAATGGTTTTTTTTTTAATTTAATAAATTAACCCATTTTTTATTTTATATATAATTTCCCCAAATTAAATAGCCTGCGCGGTTAAACTGTGAAAACTCATAAAATGGAATTTATCCCACCTATCGATGGGGAAAATCGTGACATTCACCCAGATTTCTTCGCTAATGTAGGTCGAATCGCCAGAAATTTCTAGTTTTGGAGGAGAAATGGAGATGGTTCGCCCAAATTTATGGATGATAGGTTAAAAATTTGGTATTTCGCCCCTATTTATGGATCTTTGGGTAAACTTGTCTTAGGTCGTCGCTGATTTGTAGGCCCTGGATGTTCATCCATTGGGTATGGAGCATCACAAGAGTTGGTGCCACTTCAGGTGAAAATGAATGTCATAGGTCTTTCCTTGAACACATATTCAAATCGTTGGGTAAACTTGTCTTAGTTCATCCCTGATTTGTAGGCCTAGATGTTCATCCATTGGGTATGGAGAAACACAAGAGTTGGGTCCACTTCAGGTGAAAACGAATGGAACAGGTCTTTCCCTGAACACATATTCCTGGATCAAAAAGGTAAGCGAGCTGGTTATCATCTAATAAGCTATATGATTATAGATATGATTTCTGAGATTGCTGCTCCTGATTTATACTCCACACACATAAGCGAATTTTCTCTTTTTAGAATCTCCCATGGGTGTGGCATTTTCATATACCAATACTTATTCTGATTTGCTGGCGTTGGATGATAAAGTTACTAGTAAATTCCACATTGAACAAGATGAAATCTTAATCAAGTGTTACCTTATGCAATATTAGATTAGTGGTAAAGGATTCTTTGGAGTTTAAGTATGTGGGTTTTGTAGCTGAGGATTCATATGAATTTCTTGTGAGATGGTTCCAGAGAGTCCCATAGTATAAAACCCATGACTTTTACATAGGAGGATAAAGCTATGCAGGCAAGTTTTCTGTAATTAAAACCTACTATTTTTTGTACTTTTATAGTTAATGCAGGTAAGGTTTCTGTAATTAAAACCTACTATTTTCTATGTACTTTGACAGTTTCCTCATAGGAAGGGGAAAACAGTAACCACCAAGCAGTGCATGATTAGTAGTAATATATCCTGGGATATACACTTTGACATATATTGTCTCGAGCAAGTTGCATTAAATGCTCTGCAACACTCAGCCATAAACTTTGGATATACAGGTAACACCATGGTAGGGATAGTGTATATACTGTAATATATTGATATTAATGTTTGTTTTACCTTATGAGTGGAGATCTATGTACAAATATATGCATGAATCTGAAGCAGATAGTGTAAACATTTTCCTTGCTTTTCATTTCAAGCGTCATGTGAAGATGGATGAAGAGAGGGCTGAGTCATGGCAGAGTCAAAATCTGAAATCCAGAGAGGTGAAGAAGTATCCTTGCCCAAAGCCATGCTATGGAAAGACTTTTACAAGATGGACAAGGCTTGTCAAGCAGCTCGATGATGTGCATTGTAAGTATTTATCCCCATATTGCAAATATTTCTCTTTTGTTGGCACCAAAACTGATTCAGTGAGTGCTTGATTATTGTTCAAAATGATAAGCACGCCATAACGTTTCTCTGGAGCAATGTTCTAAATTTGTTTTATAGTGAAATTGTTAATTGGTATGCCGATCTTTTTGAATTTGAGTTGATTTTTTAGTTTTCCTTTAAGATATTTATTATGAAGCATAGCTTATATGCTAATATGAAAAGGATTGAACCTTTTGGCATCCATTTGATATTCAAATATACAAAGAAGTGACAATTTTCCATCCTGCAAACCTGGTTTATAAGGAAGGTTATCATATTTTGAATGCTTGGATATTTATCTAGAATAGACAAGCTGTGCTTTATAAACAATTTATGTAAGTAATACATAGGTTAGTTAGCATAGTGACACTGGTCATATGCCTAATTAATAGTTAAGCATAATTATAATTGTGTTAGTAGCTCACAGGAGTGTGGTCTAATGGAAAGCAGTGACATGATCGGGTTTGTATTTACTATTAAGATGGAGACGCGAGTTTAAATCCCTAAGTGGATGTAACTGTAAATAATAAATATTTCCTTTCATTCATCATATAAATGTATTTGGAAATGCCAATAAAAACGTTTTCATCTATTCTCTATTGAAGATCGATGTATTTTAGATTTAGACCATTTGTGCATATATCTCATACTTTATATATCTATATAGATGTTATACACTCCACATTGTTTGTTTCTGTTCCGAGATAGGTACATTGAAGTTAATGGAAAATCAACAGGATTGAACCCTTCATGATTTTTATCTTAGTTTGTTGATTAATTATTACTACTCATATAGGTCTTTAAAATGTACAATGCTCCATACTTAAACATATCATATGGAACTACCAGAAATGGATAACTGATAAGCAGAGTTGTCATGAGAAGTATTTTATGAAAATGTGAAATTAAACTTCACTAAAGAAAGACATCTGTCATAGTTATTCGGTCTTACGTTCTTTACCTGTATAATGTAATATTCCAAGTAACTAGTTAGTAGCCAATTATGTGAGGTCTTTCCCTGTTCATTCAAGTAATACTAAATAGGGTACTTGCATCTCTATTCTTTGAAGATTGCAAGCTTTTATTTATGAGAGAGGGGGGTCCCTATGTAAGTTTCTTTTTAATTTGGAAATGTTAGCTATTTCAAAAACAAATATAAAATATTTGTAGAAGTGCATGATTGCATTACAATTTTTGGAAAGAGACTTTTCACATATAGCTTTTATGTTATATTATTTCTAAATTTGACCCGTTAAATCATTTTATAACTTGTTTGATATTTACTGAATATAAGAATTTTATGGCTCTAATTAGAAATAACAAGCTCGTAAATTGATACTTCTGTAATATTTATATTTTACTAATGATTAGTTTGATCATTCTTATATAAGTTTGGGTTGGTCTCTTATATCATGTTTTTCACCACATGTGCATGTCACTAAAGCTAAAGACTATGAGCCAGTCACTAAAAAGAAGTTTCCCAGTGAGAATGGTGATTTACAAAAAGAATCTAGTACCACCACTAATTCAAAAAAGCCAAAAAAGAAGTATTCAAAAGGAAAAAGGGGAGACAACAAGCCCCAGTTGCAGAATAAAACTGCCAATTCAAAGGCTATAGTTAAACAAAATCTATCGAAGTCAGGGAAAGGAGAGAGTAATATGCTCGAATCAGAGAAGGAAAATGAGAGCAAGATTACAGTGCTTGCAAGTGCACCTCTAGATAGTAACACAACCGTGTCTCAGTTGGAATACAAGGTGAATAATGGTTCCGATCATAGGGAAGAAACAAATATTCGCAAGACAAAACGAGGCAGGTTGGAATAGAGGGTAGCTCTTTCCCTCCTTGATTCAGGAGAAAATTGCTCGAGACTTGTGAAATGCGTTGACGAAATTCTAATCTTGGGGAATTGTTGATGTTATTCAAATTCTTCCTATGATGTTGGAAGAGCCATGCTGTGGGCTAGATGGATGTAGGAACACATTTTCCCATGAAAGTTGTATTTTCTAGTTTCAGTCTTTGATATTACTCCACCTTCTCGAAACAACCTTAGTATCTACATTCACAGGTTTGTGGCAAGAAAGAAACTAGGTCTATACAACAAGGTGAATCTAATGGTTTGTTGGGATCGATACAGAGGAGTGTGTTGAAAAAATTTTGTGAACATACTGATTTTTTGGTGATCAATCAATCTTAATGTTTATTGAACTAGGCAAATGAATGGTTGTTTAGATATTAAACATGACATTATATGAGGACTTCAGCTTCATAGTTGTAGGAGTTTTTACTTGATGAACAATATATATTCCTATGAAAGTTGATTACCTGCTATTCTTCCATCCTGAGCTAATGTTGTGAGCCTACTTCGTATGTTTTAGAAATGAGATCTCAAAAAAAAGATAAGCAATACAATTTGTAATTGAGTGAAAAATTGAGCCTTACAAGATTAGAAGTAAATATGTTTATTTCCACTTATTCTTACATGGTTTAAAATACATTGCCTGCTTCAAAAGTTTTGCCAGTATCGAAGCTTGCTTTGGCATTAAATCCCTCGTAGAAACCTCCTTGACTCTAGTACTAACCTCATATGTGGTTTTTGTTTTATGCACTGTGCAACTTCTTTGGCACGTTGTTGGTTGTCTACATGATGTCCATAATTACTAATAATTACAAGTCATAGTTTTACAATGGTTGGGATTTTGTTCCACACTAAGATTCCTAATTGTGTATGTTGATAACACTTCCACATGGTTAATGATTAGGAGACAAAGATAGTTTCTAAGACATTATCCGCAACAGAATTTTGATATTCAGGAAACTGGTATCAGAGTTAAAGTTGCTGCATTGAAATGGTAGCATCACCCCTCACTCTGGTACTAACATCACTAGCATTTTTGGTTCCATTACGTGTGGTCCCTGTTTTGTTTGTGGTTATGCACATGATAATTACAAGTCTTACTACTACAACAACATATCATTATGTTGGGAATCATGATTATATTCCACATTATTACTGCCTTGTCCATTAAAACTTGTAAACATAAAAATTGAAGTTCTTTTGTTTCCAAAAGCTTATGTGTAATCAAAAAATGGATAAGGTGGAGAGTATTAATATGGAACAGTATACTAACATATTGATAGGTTGCTGATACGTAGATCTGATCTCGATCCCCTGGGATATGTAATGGAGGAATATCCCATGGAAAAGGAAATGGATCCTCCCCCCATGAAACAGATCCTGAAGAGTCTGAGGTTGCTATGACTACGGATCCCCATTCAACTTTTTTTTAAATCCAGAAAAGTCCCAAAGTTCCAAAAAACCCAACCACCCAAATCCCACTCATACTCTATGAGAGACTGATACCCCCATTGCAAAGTACAAAATGTTGAATCTCTCTTAGATTTTCCACTCACAGATTGAAGTGATTTAAAATTCAAGAGACTGATACCCCCATTGCAGAGTACAAAATATTGTCACTGCAGACCAATTCATCAGTCATCTACATACTGCATGCATGATTTTGGATCAAGATCTATCATCGACAGACAATTTCTTGGAAGTTTGAAGATTGAATCTCTCTGGGATATGACACCTACAGATTGATGTGCTTCAAAATTCAACCTACTCATGAATAGATCCTAATCTAAGTTACATGAAATGCGGAAATGGGAATGCATGGAAAATTGACCCCCCAAAATTGGTATGTCTAGGGAAACATGGCACGTGTCTAGAATGCTTTATGATTTGATTCCTCAAGCTCCTTGCCCAAGCACCAATCCCGCCAAGCCACCAAAAAAAGTACCTGTTGATGGGATTGTTGGTTCAATCCAGTCCCCGTCAGCAGTGAAACCTGCAAAGAAACCCCAAACTGCCTCCCCTACTCCTTCGACTCCTAAGGTTTCCATCGAGGTCAATTCTATTCAAAGTACTCAAACCTCGAGCAATAAAAAGAAGTGTAAAAATATGAATAAAAAACCGTCAAACCAACAAGAGAATCCAAGACCAACCAACAGTGATAACGATAAAGGGAAAAGAAAGGCAAAATATCCCTGTCTGATATGCGGAGGTGACCATTTCTCAAAGGAGTGTCCTCGTCGGGACGAAATCTCCCAGTTTCTAAAATCAAATCCCGCACACGCAGTACTCACGGGTCCTTTTCCCTATCAGCAACAATTGATAGACCACATGTCTAATCAGGGTAACTCCAGTTTGTTAGAGGAAATTCGTATGATGTCCTTGGATACCATTAATATACAAACTCAAAGTCAGAATTATGACAAACCCGTAGATAAGAAAGAATATCATTCTTGTTCAGGGAAAGCTCCCTCTACTAGTTCTCCAGAATCCTCATCTACTGTCCCCCTATCTATCAAGAAGCCTAATCTCGACATGATTTTGCGTCCACCCAAGAGTACTCTTCGGAAGGCTGTATTTAACCCTAATGCCCGAGCTGCTCAATTTTATAACATAGTTGAAGATCTCACTCAGGCACCCTTGTGCAATGTCTACCTTAGAAGTACTCCCGATTTGCCCTACACAACACAAAAAATTGTTGACAGCATTAGGAGCTTTAGACCCGGATAACACTAACTTGATTCATTTCAATATTGAGAACTATAAGTCTAGGTTACCGCATAAACTTGCTTTTCAGATCATTACGAAGGTAGTTGGAAAGAAAGTTTTCGAACGGTATTAGATTAAGGAGCTTCAACCTTGGTTTTGTCTCTATCTTGTTGGAAGGCTCTCGGCTCTCTCGAGCTTGTAACATCACCTACGACCCTCAAGGCCTTTGACGGACGAGGTTTCCAACCCCATGGTCTCATATCAGCCCTAGCAGTTGAGCTGGGGGGAAAACCATTTCCATTCAAGTAGAAGTGGTAGATGCCCCCTTAGATTACAACCTCCTTCTAGGAAGAAATTGGTTCTATGCCATGACTGCTGTCACCTCAATAATATTCCGAACAGTCCAATTTCTACATCTAGGGAGAATTGTTACTATTGACCAGCTTGATTTTTGTACGCCTGATGTTACTACCTCCATGGCTAATAACATCCCCATGTTAAGCCAGTCCCCTCCTCCTTACTAGTAGATTGGGGTAGTAATGTTGAAGGATTCATCCCTTATGGGGATTTTTCCATCCACTCCTCCTAGCATGGATACTGCGACAGCCCATATGATCGCCTCATTTGATTATGAGCCTAAGGGTAAACAAGTTGTTGAGTCCACCTCGTTAAGTTCACAGAAAGCAATGTATGACAGCATTCAAACCTTTTTCGATGATCACACTGATGACCTTCATCTGGTGGCTTCAAATCCCTACCATTTACCATACTGGTTAGAACCTTCTTTTCCTACTCTAGATTATCTCTCTGACACTTTCCCTTTCGATGAGTCCATTATGGAGATCATGAATACAGATGAGTCCATTTGGGAGGATCACCATCATAGATCCATGCTCCTCCCCAACACCAGTTTGGTTAGCCATGATTATGCATCCTTGTTTCCTACTGATATTGTCAACGTACCCCAAAGTCCCATATTGTTGCAACATACAGATTTTGAAGGAAACCTTTGCAACATTACTTAGACGAATCCGATTGACATATCCGCCAAGCTTGGTACTATCAAGCATGTTCATGTTGGGCAGAACTGCTCGGCAGATGAATCTGAAACATATAAGGCACTTTTCAAAGAATTCTGTGATATTTTTTCCTGGTCCTATGAAGAGATGTCGGGGATTGACCCCTCCATTGTGGTCCATGAGATTAAAACCTGTCCCATGGCTAAACCTATCAAGCAAAAAATAAGGCAAGTCCATTCTCAGAAGGTCGCAGCTATTAAAGCTGAAATTGACAAACTTCTCAAAGCTAGGTTTATTTATCATGTACCCCTAACGGAATGGGTATCGAACATTGTCCCTGTCAATAAAAAGTAGGGCACCATTAGAGTTTGTATCAAATTTAGGGATTTAAATAAATATTGTCCCAAAGACAACTTTCCTACTCCGCACGTCGATCAGATTATCGACAACTGTGCTAGAAGTGTCATCTTTTCATTTATTGATGGCTTCTCTAGCTATAATCGGATTGAGATATTACCCTCTGATCAGCATAAGACGACATTCATTTTCCCATGGAGAACCTTTGCATAGAAGAAGTTACCTTTTGGCTTGAAAAATGATGGAGCCACGTTCCAATGTGCGATGTCCTATGCGTTTCACGATATTAAACATATTGTTGAACCATACCTTGACGACCTCCGTGCTCATTCACAGCGTTGGGAGGACCACCTTGGTCATCTTAGAGAGATATTCCTGAGATGTCGTCATTATAATATATGGCTCAATCCACATAAATGTGTTTTTTGCATTGAGATGGGACATCTGCTAGGTTTTGTGGTATCCAAAGATGGCATCTTGATTGATCCTTTGAAAATTGCCGCCATTTTAGCTCTACTAGCCCCAACTAATATCCTTGAACTCCAAAGTTTGCAAGGGAAGGAAAACTTTCTCCATCGTTTCGTGTGCAATTTCGCAGAGAAAACACACGGTTATATGCGTCTCCTTAAGAAGAACACCTTGTTCTTCTGGGATGACTAGGCCCAACATGCATTTGATAATCTTAAGCACGCTCTGACTCATTCACCTGTGATACAGCCCCCAGATTATTCAAAGGACTTTCTCTTGTATATTGATGCCTCTGCTACTACCATCGCTATGGTTTTAGTGTAGGAAAATCTCCACGGTCAGGACCACGTGATTTATTATGCCAGTAAGAATCTTATGGATTCTGAAACTCACTATTCACACATGGAAAAGTTATCATTGGCCACGATCATTGCTATACAAAAGTTTCGTCACTACATTCTTCTTCGCACTACCACTGTATTGGCAGAACAGAACCCTATGTATTACATCCTAACTCGTTAGGTGCTTGGGGGCAAGTACTCTCGGTGGATAGTCATACGACATGAATTTCATCTAGAATTTTCCATAGCCACATCAAAGAACTCCTTGGTCTTTGCCGAGCTTATGTGTGATCTTCCCTGTGATTCGACAGAATCTGAGCCCAGTGATTCATTTCCGGATGAATCCCTGTTCCTGATTAGCACTTCCGACCCTTGGTATGGATATTTGCTTATTTATCTTCAAACACAATGATTTCAACTGCATTTATCCCATGACGATCGCCACCGTATCCGTCACCACGTGAAATAATACCTCATCCTAAATGACACTTTGTATAGACGTAGGATTGACTCTATTCTACGGTGATGCCTGACCCATGAGGAGGATGAACATGTGTTGAATGATTGCCACTCTGGAGCATGTGGCGGTCATTTATCTGGGATGGCTACAGCCCAGAAAATCCTTCGCGCATGCTATTTCTGGTCTTCTGTCTTCAAATACTGTCATGAGGCTGTTAAGAAATGCCCACCTTGTCAACACTTTTATCTTAAAAAGCGCACCCATCTTGCTCCACTACACCCCGTCATTGTTGTTGGCCCATTCGCCAAATGGGGGATTGACTTCATGCATTGTAAGCCTACCTCAGCCAGGGGGCATGGTTACATCATCGTATCCATTGACTATTTCACAAAATGGGCTGAGGCCATGCCTACATATGCGGAAGATAGTAAGACTGCCGCTCTCTTCTTGTTCAATCATATCATAGCTATATTTCGAGTCCTGCAGTCCATCATTACTGATCATGGATCTCATTTTCGTAATCAAATGATGGAGGAACTGAGTGCCAAGCTAGGTTATCTCCATGAAAAATATACGCCATATTATCCACAAGCTAATGGTTAGGTAGAGGCCATTAACAAAGTTTTAAAAACTATGCTTCATCGGATGGTTGGAGATCATAAATCCAACTGGCACCACGTTCTTTTTTCCGCTCTTTGGGCTTATTAGACTTTGGTGAAAACAACCCCTGGTTTCACACCATTCCATCTTTTCTATGGACTCGAAGTTGTCTTACCGATTCAATGTCAGATTCCATCTTTACAACTTGTCGTCGAACTACTCCCAGACACTTCCACAGAGGAAGAAATATTTTTGTAATTGAATAACCTTGACAAGACTTGAAGAGATGCTTCCTTGGCTAATGAGGCACATAAGAAACACGTCAAGGCGCAGTATGATAAATCCATCCAACCTCGTGTCTTTAACGAGGGCGACCTAGTTTTGACTTACAATCAGAGATATGACAAACTAGGGAAGGGTAAGTTCGAGTCCATGTGGTATGGACCTTTCGTCATTTCTAAAATTTTAGAGAAAGGAGCCTATGAGCTCATTGATTATGATGGAATCCCTTTGGGGAAACCTCGCAATGGGTTGTACCTGAAAACGTACTATACCTAGGTATTTCTTGGATAGTATGTTGTATATATGTATATTGCTTGACTTTTAGTGTGCTTTTAGTATTTTCAAGATGGTTTTGAGTTTAGTGTCCACATCTATTTATACCATGTTTTGGTCATGCAGATGGGTTTCTACGGCTTCACTGATGGTGCTTTCTGCCACACCTTGAATCTCGCCTCACTTGCTTGGGTCCTCTATTCCCCAATTGAAGATTTGGTCAGTTTAGGAACGGTTTGTATAGGTCCCGCTACTAATAACATCGCTGAGTATGAAGCAGTCATCGGTCTTCTGACTGAATCTGCCTCCCAAGATGTTCACAATATGGTAGACTTGATGTACTCACAACTCGTGGTTTTCCATTTAAACCATATTTACACCATTATAAATCATGTGCTTCTCTGCCTCTTCCAGAGAGTACATTTGCTGGAAAGATCATTTGAAACCATCACTTATAGGCATATCCATAGGGAACATAATGTAGTTGCTGACTCATTAGCTAATTACATCCTAGATTGGCATATTGCCCATTCATGAAATTGAAATTAAACATGGTCCATTGTAAATAAACATTTAAAGACACATAAAACTCATATAAAATACATTTACCATTTGAGACATATAAACACCAGGTAAAAGTCTGTATATATACGAAAAAGTTTACAAAAAATTAGGTCCCGAGACCTCATCTGAAGCACATAGCCTTTCAGGCAAAATCATCATAGAAAATATTGAAGCTGTCAGCTTTCAATACATATCTCATACACTAGTGATGGTCGTGGTAGCACATCACTGCTCGAGCTAGTCTACGTAGCAGCCTACTGAATCGACCTGGTACTCCCACTGTAGGTCTCTGATACCTCATCGGGAGGTCATCAATGGAAGCATCTGGGATATCCAAGGTCAACCTCTCCAGGTTTTCCTCTAACTCACCGGTGATATCATCACCCTATGGTACAAAGCGGGCCCCAACTCACCTATCCAATGGAGAAGCTCCTCCAGGTTGCGCTGCTCCAACATCTGCATGAGAATATCTAGGTCTCGTCACTTAACATAAAAACATTTAATCCATTTTAGGGTTTTTTTCTTCTTATCGATGTTTCCCCACTGTTCTCCAGGTGGGAGTGGTAGGTCAGGATATTCGGTGAATTCCGTACCTATGTAAGCATAATCCTCAACCATGAGGATTTGATCTTAGAGCCATTTGAAGAATGGGTCACCGAACTTCACCTTTCCCCTACCTGCTCCTGTACAAGCCATGACCTAGACCCACCGCAGCATCCAGGGGTCCCGTACTCTCATACTTCTGAAGACCACCTGAGGTCTCATCTATGGTACCTGCTCGAAGAAGAAGCAGGCTAAAATGGAACCAAAGCCAAATTTCTTTAGCTCTCCCTGCCGACACTTAGTCATCTGATCTTTGAATATTGGAAGCATGGATTCCACCCAGTTGAATACCGTGGGTGCCATTGCCTCTATGGCATATAACATGTGTGCCCTAGAATCCTGGTGCACACCTTGACTCCCGGCCACCCTCTGCATAGTAAATAGGACGGTCCGTAGAGGCCCATCTGTCACTGCTCTGATGGGGATTTTCTTCCTCGATGTCCTCGTCCTTGGAGCATAGTGACGATCTATAAGCTCTCAAGCGGTAATATCCCCTCCATGGGAACCTGTCAGTGAGATGGGGGCACCCCGTCTCGAGAGACCAGTCAAGAAGTCGATATCCTCTACTTCCACTGTCAAAATGTGGGCCCCAACCTCGAAGTACTGCTGCTCCGGATTCCACATCCGCAGTATGTGCTCTAGTAACCACTCGTGTGACACCATGCTTGGGGTCTAGAAGAAATTAAAGAGCCCACAGTCCCGTAATGTGGATATACAACCCGCATTTCTCTCAACGAAAGCATCATCATTGTCATGTTGTCTTTCTTTCCATATCACCATGTTTGAGCAACAAAAACCTGCCAAAAACAATCATAGCATGCATTAATATCATCTCTAATCATTTAAAATCAAAATAATGATCTATTATTGCTTGTGCTATTAGTTTGAAATCTCCACGGCCGGCACCGCCAGTGCACCATTGGAGACAGGTGGTGGCACCGCCTGTCAGCTATGTTTTAGGCGCGGTTCTTGGGAGGTACCGTGTATACCGCAAGGGGTATGCACTGTTCCCACTTTTAAGGTTTTAGGGCTTGCCATACAAGCCCAAAACCCCATCAAAACTCAATATAATGCTATAAAAATAAAGAGTAGGGTTTTAGCTGTTACCTGCAACTAACGGTGCTCAAAACGGACGGTGGGAACTCCCGGTATCAGCTGCTGAAGATCTATCTAAGAAATTTCTCTAAATGCTCTCCACTATGGGTAAATAGTAAAATGATTTGATTTTTTACTATTTACATGATTTATATAGGCATTTTTGGGTTTGACATGCTATAGTTTTGATTTAAAATTACTTTTTATTTGAAATTTATTAGCCGTAATCCCTTAATGCTAGTTATGAATGCATTTTAACACTTGTTTTTGAGTCGATTGCAGGATAGGAGAACCATAGCAAAAAATATTTGGAAGTTTGTTTATGACTTTTTCATACTTCCATAAAACGGAAAAGGTCGATGAGCGTTTGTTACGACACTTTGGTCATGCTCTTTAAACCCAGTATCAAAGGTCCGAGTTCGTTTCAGATTCTTTCCAGGGTCATAAAAAATGACATTGTGTAAAGAAACCTCATGGAGTCCTCTTTAAACTCTTTTTAGGCTCCCTAAATATGAAAATATTGTCGAGCGATCTTGTCATCTTCACTCTCATTAAAGCATTTGAAGAGTCGTCCGTCTAATGGTAGGTTATCTCTTTTTCGGTTCGGATAGGACTATTTATGAAAAAGGAACACTCCAACCAATCATGACTGGAAGAGTTCTCTAAGGTATGATTTTACACTTTTTCGGGCCTTAGAGACTAAATCATATGAAAAAGGACCCCTTTGGAGTCTTCTTCCATGATCGTTTAGACTCTCTAAACATGAACGACACTGAGTTTTCTTTCATTGGACTCGTTAAATTAAACATTGAGAGACCCGTTTTGGGAACGAACCCCTCCTCTCTCAGATTCGTAAAATATATGAGTTTGGACTTGTCTTCGGACAAGCTATACCGAGTGTTTGTTACCCTCTTTGAACTCGTAAAAACGAAAAGAGGCACTCATCGATCATGATGGGGGAAATGGGAAGGGGATCATTTTGTGAATAAATGGCAGTAGTTTGTTGTTACCTTTGAACATGACACTTGTCTGCACATCATGTCAGTCAATTGGGTATTTAGCTGATCTCAATGACGATCCACTTTCATGAGTCATGCCACTCCTTTGAGTCTTTCAAAAGAATGCATTGTCCACTGTCGCATTGTCGTTTGTCCCATTCAGTCATGCTGCCAAGTCTTTTGTCGTGCCGCTAGATGTTAAAAGGGGATTTGAAGAAGTTTTACCTCTGTAGTCCACACAGTCTTTGTGTCAGTATTTTTGAGTCAGTCCTATGGTTACTACATTCACATCATTCAAGAACTATGTTCCGAGTTTCGTGTCATCGATGTGGGACTCATCATGGCCCTCCTTCGACGAGACTTATCCCGTCGACATCAGCTCATCATCTAGGAAATAGTCTTAGAAACAATATTTAGTACCTTGAGATCTGTATGCCTTAATAATAGATTCTCTCGCTCTCGACATAGGTTCACATCATTGACCTTTGATCGATAGAATCGACTGGGTGTTCAACATCAGGACATCTATTCACACTCAGTAGATTGTACTAGGGTACCTTGGGAATCATTGACATTAATGGTGATCTCCCTCGCACTTGTTAATGGTTCACATCATTGGCCGATAATCAAGTGATTTCTACCATGTTCGACTTCAGATCATTGTAATCACATGGATAGAATCATACTTTGTGAAATATTAGACGAAGACCCTGGGTATTTGTTTAAGTATTTGTTTAGGTTGCGATGGAGTTATGTATATCTAGCATGGATCCACATTTTTATGGTCGTGGCTATGCTCAAATTTGTGTCTGTATAACATAGATCTACATTGTATGTCTGGTAGCTATGCCCAAGTTTGAGTCCTCTATCACATGGATCTACGCTGTATTCTAGTAGCCATGCTTGTTTATTCCTCCCATGGATCTGCCTTGTATTGGTCTGCAGCCATGAGTTGGTTACTTGTGTCTATGAGTCAAAATATTGATGTACTACATATGCCCACTTGACGATATGCTCCGATCGAGCCGACATTTTCTCCTCGTAACGTCGACTTGTTCTCTCAAAGCTCTCATTTATCATATCACTCTAAGACTCATGCTTTGGGGGGAATCTTGTTATACCAAAATCCTGTCATCATCATGTGATAAGACCTTTGAAATACCTACTTTCCCATAAATCCCAACACTTGGAGTGGAAACCCATCATTAGAGGAAATTTCAACTCAAAATGGGCCTCCTAAAATGAACTAATAAAATAATAGTTAAAATAATAAAATAATATTTATTAATTTTGGAGGAAG